>PVIU01008135.1:0-85761 GCA_004026605.1 Ondatra zibethicus | reverse complement strand
AGTTCAAGGCCAGCTTGGTTTACAGAGCAAGTTCCAGGATAGCCAGGGACACACAGAGAAACCATGTCTCAAAAAACCAAAATAATAATAAATAAAATAAGATAAAGTTTGAAAACATGGATGCTCCCCCCAACACTGATAGATTTTTGTTACTAGGAGAATTCCTGAGGCACAGTCTACTTGCAAGCAAATCTGCTGTAGAAGGAGAAACTGCCACTCACATTTGAATGCTTAGTCCCCATTGGTGGAACTGTTTGGGACGGATTAGAAGGTATGGCCTTGTTGGAGCAAGTGTGGCACTTGGGACTGGCTTTAATGTTGCAAAAAACTCATACCATTTTCAGTGTGCTTTCTACCTCCTGCTTCTGGATAGAGATGTGAGCTCTTAGCTGCTCTCCAGCCACCTGTTACCATGCCCTCACTCCACCTTCATAAACTCTACCCTGTTGGAACCGTAAGCCTAACTAAACTCCTTGTTTTATACGTTGCCTTGGGCATGGTGTCTAATAGCAATAGAAAAGTAACTCAGATAGTCAGATTATGGAAGGAAGATCCAGAAGATGATGGCTTCATAAGTATTATTACCTCTGGACAACTTCTAATGGGACAAGATGCAGAAGTGAAAGACAGTGACATTAATAATTCTGGCCCCATGTAAGCCTCAAGTAATGTATTTGTGTCTTGATTTTTAAAAACAAAAATATATAACAATGTAAAGAATATAAAGTTTTCTTTGGTTTCTTAGCACATATTATATAAAATAATGACTTCATTGTGAGATTTTCATACATGCATATAATGCAATTTGATCATATTTTCACTCCTCCATATTTTCTCTCCCTCACTTTCTCCTGTTTTGTAATAGTTTTCTTTTACTTTCATACTATCTTTGTTTTTGTCTAGATTCCCTTTATAATAGACATGAGGAACTTACCTTTCCAAGTCTAGCTTATTTTATTTGCCATTTCATTGCCATTCGTTTTCCTTTAAAAGATATGGTTTTGCTCATCTTTCTAGCTGTATAAATGCCTCATTGTATCAATTGAGATGGTCACGTGCTTTTATACATAAGTTTGTTTATGTGGTATATTATATTCATTAATATGTATATGTTTTAACCTCTTTGTTTCTCTGGAATAAAACCAGTTTGATCATAATGAATGATCTTTTAGATGAGTTGTTGAATTTGATTTTTGAATATTGTGTCTATGTTCATCAAGGAAAATTATCTAAAGCTTCCCTTTTTATTAGTGTAGTGGATTCATAGGATGAGTTTTGGATGGTCACCCCTATGTTTTATGGAACAATTTGAAGGTCATTGGTGGTCTTTGAAGATCTGGTAAAAATAAACAGTGAATCTGTCTAGACTTGAGCTAAGAAAATAGTTTTATACAACTGTGCAGTGTGTCTGTATTTAAGTTGAGTCTCATTACGAAAGTCAAAAGTTCAAAAGGTAAATATACTATAGAAGCTAAGGTTAATTTGTTTTTAATAGTTTTTTTAATATAAATTTACTGTAGTCTAAGTATAGTCCTTATAAAGCCTACAGTCATGCCCTGAGGCTTCACAATCACTGACAGTTCTCTCACAACCACTTAGAGAAACTCTAGTCCTGTAAATTCCATGTGTGGTAAGTGCCTCAGAGAGTATATCTTTTTTGTTTGGATGTACATGTACTCACCATTATGTTATATGTTACTTTTCTTACTGCTGTGACCAAATACTTGACAAGAAGCAACTTAAAAGAAGAGTTTATTTGGGCTTACAGTTTGTGATGATGCAGTCCATCATAGCAGGATGGACTTCTATGAAAGGAAGGCATGGTGGCAGGAACATGAGGAAGTTTTTACCATCGGGAAGCAGGGAGAAATGAATGCTGGTACTCAGCTGGCTTTTTCCTCTTTATTTAGTTCATAACCCCAGCCTATGGGATAGTGCCACCTACATTCAGGGTAGGCCTTAACCTTTCTGGAAACACCCTCATAGGCATCCCTAGAGGTATGTGTATCAGGAGGAGCAGGCTGCTTGTCGTCCCAGCCACCTGGCTATCTTACACCCGAAATAATCACACAGAAACTGTCTTCATTTAAACACTGGCCTGGCCCATTAGCTCTAACTTCTTACTGGCTAATTCTTACATCTTAATTTAACACATTTCTATTAATCTGTGTATCTCCACGTGACTGTGGCTTACAGGCAAGATTCTAACAAGCATCCCTCTCAGGCAGGAGATCCATGGCGTCTGCCACTCTGCCCTTCTTCCCAGCATTCAGTTCTGTCTACTCCGCCTACCTAAGTTCTGTCCTATCAACTAGGCTAAGGCAGTTTCTTTATTTATTACCCAATGAAAGCAACACACAAACAGAAGGAATGTTTCCATGTGATTCTAAGTTCTACCAAGTTGACAGCGAAGATTAACTATCACATATTATAACTCCCAGCAATATTCAATACAGCAACAAAGTCTATAGGCTTATAGCCTTGAAGCCAGAGTATATCATATAACCTGGATATGTAGTTAAATCTACCCTATAAATTTATACTAAGACATCTTTCTAGCCCCACTAGAAAGTTAAAAAAAAGGCAGGTATGGTGGTGCATATCTTTAATCCCAGTACTCAGAAGGCAGAGACAGGCATACTGAGCTGGCCTGTACATTTGAGGTCAGCCAGTCTATGTAGTGAGATCCTGTCTTAAAAACCAAAGCAACAGGCTGGAGAGATGGCTCAGAAATTAAGAGTACTGGCTGCTCTTTCAGAGGTCCTGAGTTCAATTCCCAGCAATGACATGGTGGCTCACAGCCATCTGTAATGAGATCTGGTGCCCTCTTCTGGCATGCAGGCTTGCATGCAGGCAGAACTGTATGCATAATAAATACATAAATCTTATTTAAAAATAAATAAATAAAAGTCAAAGCAACAAGAACAACAAAGATGTAACTTCAGATGTAAATATTAAACTTTACTCTTAGATGGCCGATTAGGGTGTGACCATGAGGAAAAGAGGCTCAAATAGGAAAGAGAGCAGGATCAGTATTACTATGTAGAAATAGTCAAGAAATGAAGAGGCCAGGATATCAGGTGGATTTTCTTTTTGGATGTTGAAATCAATAAGAATTATGACAGAAATAGTATTGGAGTGACAGTGAGCCAGAAGCTAAAATTACCAAGGAATGAAAAGGGTGACCTTGTAGAGCCATAAATGGTTACAGTAGGAAAGGTAGTAGGGTAATGGAGCCTGATGATATGTGACTCAGAGCAGGGGATTTTTGTACAGGACAAAGGGTGAATATTCTGTAATCAGCAGTATGGAATAAGAAGGGCACTTGCCAGTCCTCCCTTACATTTGAGGAGTGTGGAAAAAAAGAGTCCTCCTCTAAAAGGGCTAAAAGAAGTTGCATCCTTACGGGGGGGGGTGTCCAGGAAGGTGGAAGGCATTGAAAGTTTCTGAGATGTGGTCAAGGGATATGAAGATTTTGGTGCTAGCTGCTTATGAGTTCCATAGGCTCAGAAGAAGGATTAGAGTTTCAGGAGATATGAAAAGTATACATTTAGAATCTGTGTTCACTCATTACCATCTCTCCTTTGTATGGTATACATTCTCATTTGTATTCTGTACATTCTCATTTTATGTATCTTTCAGTTCAGCTGCCATGCATGGCTTAAATCATAGGGCCAATTAAATCTGATTCTTTGCCTGGTCCATGCCTATAAAACTCTGTGTGTGTGTGTGTGTGTGTGTGTGTGTGTGTGTGTGTGTGTGTGTGTGTGTGTGTACCATATTTATATCATACTTTAAATCTATGATTATGACCTTAATGTTGCCTGGCAATCATACATTTCCTTCATCACTTGCTGTTGGTTTCACTTCCTCCAGGGTGACTGTTTATATCTTCACTCACCTATGGTCACTGTCTCCTTCCCACTTTGAATAGAAGTCCTTGTTTGGGGGCTGAAGAGATGGTTCAGAGGTTAAGAGCACTGGATGCTCTTCCAGAGGTCCTGAGTTCAATTCCCAGCAACCACATGGTAGCTCACAACCATCTATGATGAAATCTTCTGTCCTATACTGGCCTGCAGGCATACATGGAGGAAGAATGCTGTATACATAATAAATAAATAAATCTTTTTAAATAAAAAAAGAAGTCCTTGTTTCTTATTCCACTGAGTCAGAAAAGACCTTTTCATGATCATAGCTGCCATTACCCACTTGTAGTGCCACCCTATACTCTGCCTTTTCTCCTGTTTCCGTGAAAGAACTAGTAGTTGGTCAGCAGCTTTCTTTTCTCCTCTTTCCCTTCTGCATGAAAATATCCATTTTTCTCTCCCAGCTTAAAAATCAATACTTCTTACATTCACTTTCCCTTCTAAGTTTTGCTTTATTTTACATAAACTTCACAGAAAACATTTGAAGCAATTTTCTATATTTTAATGGTAATTTTTTCTTTTCTTTCTCTCTCTCTTTTTTTTAACTTATACCACCATATTTCTGTCCCCATAATTCCAGGAGTAGGGACAGAGTCTGACTTACCACTTGACAGCACTGATGTCTTTCTACCTCTGCCATTTCTCAGGACTTATCTAATGTTGTCATGAGTTCATTGGTTTCTCTTTGAAACACTTTCTTCATTTGCTTTTTAGGATACTCATCAGTAATTTAGAAGTATGTAAGATTTTGCCTGATTTGTGTGCTGGTGCTTTCATTATCACTAAACATTTAAGTTAACCTACCATGGATTCATGAATATTAGAAGATATGAGACGTCTTAGTCTCTTCTGCTGATTCCTCTTTCCCAAACTTTGTTTTTTTGTTTGTTTGTTTGTTTTGTTTTTTAAGAGACAAGGTCTCACTGTATAGTGCTGGTTGGTCTGGAATTCACTGTACGTAGATCAGATTGACCTTGAGCTCACAGAGATCCACCTGCCAAATCTCCAGCCCATAGTCCTCCCTTAATCTACAGCCTCAGTTCTGTTTGGAGTTGGACACCCTTACTTAAATATCTAATAGGCATCCTAAAACTGACATCCAGCATGGAACCCTTACCTTATATGCCACCACCATACCCCCTCTCACCAACAAATCTGTTCTTTCTGATGTTTTCCTAGCTTAATTAACATCTATTCACATCTTCTAGTTGTTAAAGCAAAACAAAACACAGCATTTGAATTTTTTATTTTATCTGTATTAGTATTTTGCCTGCATGTATATCTGTGTACCACGTGCATGCCTGATACATAGAGGCCATAGGATGTTGCATCCTCTAGAACTGGAATTATAAACAATTATGATCTTCCATGTGGGTGCTGGAAATTTGAACACAGGTCCTCAGGAAGATCAGCCAGTGTGCTCTTAACTGCTGAGTCACCTCTCCAGCCCCCAAAGCACAATTTAAAAAAAAAAAACCCTAAAGATTTATTCTTGACCTTCTTTTCCACAAAACCTGCACATCTGTCTCATTGCCTCTACTTTCAAAATACATCTAGAGTCTTGGCCTTCCTTTCACCCTTTGTCTTCCACTACCTGGTCCCAACCAACATCATTCTTGCCTAGATTGTTCAAGAAACCCCTTTCTGGCCTCCTTTTTTTTTTTTTTCTTTAACTGTTGATCTTTGTCGTTTGTTGTCATCATGATACCCAGATTGTCTTGTTTAAAAAGGGAGTGAAATTGTGTTCTTTCCCAGCACAGAGCTCTTCAGAAGCTTCCATCTCAGGTAGGAGTCATACTCTGAACATACTGGTCTATTACTCTTGTTAAAATAGTCTCAACATGCACTTGGCTTATAAATCCTTTCCATATGATCTTTCTGCTTCCTTCCTCTTCAGCCTTTCCCTGACACACACGTAATAGTTTCGTGATACTGGGCTCACTGAAGAGAACTAGGCTATGTTTTGTTCAGTCTTTATTGTATCTGTGACCTTATGGTACTAGTTTCTTTCCTTAGGTTCTATATTTACCATCACTGGATGTTAGCTCTAAAAGATGAAGTATTTTTATAAGAAAATTCCATAGAAGATACTATAACTGACGTATTACACTGTGTGGGACAGTACGTGTTGCCTGATTATCATTCTATTAATAAATGCTAAAATTAATTATGTTAAGTGGCAACTTTCAGATCTCTCTGTTATAAATACGTTTTCCAGTTTTGATTAACAAATGAGCCAAAGGGTAAATGTGTTAGCACTTTAACCACGGAATTACTTTTTTCAAATGAAACATTTTCTGAAGCTCTCATATCTACAAAGGTCAAAGCAGAGCTGTTCTCATCGCAGTAGGAACTCTGACGAGCACAGTTCATAACCACAGAGCCCCCCAAATTCTTGAGGAAGTGGAGCCCCAAGAAGGACACATACGGTTTTCAGTTACCTAGTCACTTAAGGACTCATTGACCTTGTGTTAGATGGGTCTGTCCAATACATCCTTGGTAAGCAGTTTGTGAGTGATCATTGAAACTTGTTTTTCCTGAAAGTCTATCCCTGTTTTTAGTTGTCTAAGTTTTTTCTCTGACATTCTGTGTATTCTATAGATACAAAGTATTTTTTATTAGTTTGTTTCTTTTTGTAAGTTCTTCCTTGTCTATAATACAAGATTTGGACATTATTCATGTATATCTAAAAGATTAAAATCTCCTGAGCTTCCATATTTTAATTCTTTTCTCCTTCAGAATATTTTGAAAGCTGCCACAACAGAAGCTAGTTTGATTGTTTCCTTGCTGCTTTCTTCCTATATTAAAATTATCTTTTTATCTACCTATTTATTTATTGTGTGTATGCACATGCATATGGGTAGGTACATGCAGGCGTGTGTGATCAGGACAACTCCCTTCTGCCATCTTGTGTGACCTAGAGCTCAAACTCAAGATGTCAGGTCTACATGCAAGCACCTTTACTGCCAGGCTCCTGCCAGTTCTCCTCTCTTCATCTTATCCTACAGCCTATAGTATTCTTTAGCAGAGAATTTCATAAATTTAGCATGGCATATCCATATAATGTATATTAGCTATATGTATAATATACTGGAGTTTCTCTTGTGATAAAACTCCATAAACAAAAGCAACTTTTGGAAGGAAAGGGTTTATTTCAGCTTATAACTCTCAGGTCGCTCTACATCTCTAAGGGAAGGGAGGAGCTCGAGGCAGGAGTTGAAGCAGAGGCCATAGAGGAGTATTACTTTACTTACTGGCTTGCTCCCATGACTTGCTAAGCCTCCTTTCTTACACAACTCAGAACCACCTGTCTAGGGTGAGCTGGGCCCTCCTACATCAGTCATTCAGACAATACCCCCAAAGACTTGTCTACAGGCCAATTTTATGAATGTATTTTCTCAGTTAAATTCCCTCCTCCCAGATAAGGCTAGGTTTGTGTCAAACCGACAAAAAAAAAAAAGCACATACGACCTTTGATCTTAGTTTTCATGTAAAGTAGCATTTTTATTAAATTGAGGAAAAAAGTAATAAGTTGTAATATCACTTTTATTTAAAAATATGTACAAAACTCTTTGTGTCCATTTACACGTATACATAACCAGGATATTTGCAAGGCAGGTGTGGTGGCACATGCCTGTAATCTCAACACTCCAATATTGAGAAGCAAAAGAATTGCTCTTTTGAGTTTTGAGGACAGCATGGGCTACATAATAAGCCCTTGTCACAAAAAAAAAAAAACTTGTTTGTGAGACAGGGTCTCAATACCCATTGTTTAAAACAAAACCAAAAACAGAGCAGAATTTTTGTGTTTCATCTCCAACCCATATTTAAGGTAGTCTGATGCTCCTCTCATACCATACTTCAGAATTACTTTATCATTCCACTCAAACAAAATTTCCTGATTTTGCCTGTCTGTTTCATTTCCTCTAGACTTGCCCACTTGGCTTTGAATACCTTCACTCTTCATTTGTACCAAAATGAACTTGTCAGGAAAGAAAAGGAAGCTATAAAAGTTATTCCCTACTTGGTGGCCTGTAATCCAACACTCTAGAAGCTAAGTGCTGAGCAGGAGGATAAGGTTAAGGCAGCCTGGGACATAACAAAACTCCATCTCACAAACAAAATAATAGTGCTGGCAAAGTGACCCCTCTATAAAAAGCACTTGCTGAGCAAGCCTGATGACATGAGTTTGTCTATAGATACTATGATAGAAGGGAAGAACCGACTCCTGGGAGGTGTCCTCTCATTCCATATGCTTTCCTTGGCACACCCTAGTATTCATTTTCTCTCTCTCTCTCTCTCTCTCTCTCTCTCTCTCTCTCTCTCTCTCTCTCACACACACACACACACACACTATAATAATAATAATAATAATATTTAAAGAGAAATATTCCCCAAAAGGAACCATCATCAAGGTCCATTTAATATTTATTATACATATTAAGTGAATTGACATCTAGTCTTTTTTGTCTCATTTCCTTCATCACATAAATTCCTACAAATGGAGAAAAGCTGGTTTTTTTTCTACAGTACTCTGAACATTATATATACTAATGTAAATTAGTATTTTTAAATCTACTTTGTAAGTTCTTAGTAGCTGAGGATATAATTCAGGAAAAATAAATCCCTTTTTACCTTATGACCAGAATTTGTGGTTGTAGAAGGATATTGAAAGGCAGGATTTAAAGATAAAATAATCGTGTTCTGATCTTGCTAATGAGTTTGTTGCTTACTCCCTGTTATAGGGTCTTTCCTAGGAAGATGTGAACAATGTCTGTTCACCTCAGATAGGACACCAACTGCAAACCAAAGACACAATTTCACACAAGTTTAGTGAACCAGTGAATGTGTTGGGATTCCATAAAAGAGTATAGTGATGGAGTACTTAGAGAAGTATGGCTGAGTCAGAGATAGCTGCCCTTAGTGAAAAGCCAAGCTCAGCATGGACACTGACTCAAAAGTTACATTGCTGGAATTCATTGTGGAACTCCTAGGCAGCTTGACAGGTTGTGAGTCTGCCTAACAAGTTGCAGTCTCTTCTCTGGAGCAATTATCACTTTGGGGAGGGAGCTTGTGAATCTTCTAAGTTTAAAGAGTTTCCTGAGATTTGAAAGCTTTATTTTTGAGCCTTTTAAGTTTCATTCAAGTCCCAATCTTAAGAAGCCATCCTCTAGGAGGGGATGTTTCAGTTTGGAAGAAATAACAGCACTCTGAGCTACCGTCATTTATAACCTCATTTGTTTGCCTCTGGAGCTTACAGAGATCCTAACCCTGCTTGCTTAGCTTTGCTTCCCAAATTTTACTCTCCACAGTAGTTTATATAAAGTGATAGACCTTCTCTATAGACTGAATTCCCTCTCCTCAATCTAAAACTTGCAACAAGACTTTCGTGATTCCTGCCTAATCCAGCTTTCCTCTTGTGTCCAGATGGTGTTCAGAGGCACCTTCTGCTTTGTCCCCTCTACTCATCCAGCACCTCTCCTGCTGTCCTGCAGCCAGGTGCATCTATTCTGCTCCAGGAGTAAGCATGGCAGTCCCCATTTGGGGATGGCTTCCTTGAACTACAGGTTAGGCATTCTCCTTTTCTTCCAGATCCCACTGTGATAGGTGTGAGCCAGTTCCATGGAGTCTGTAGTTGTGCATCTTGGTAAATATTTGATCTGTAGCAGTGCTTGTCACTTTAGAGCATAGTCATTCCTCTGAACTATTCAAATACTTACTGTCAATTCTTGTATAATGTCCAAGGCAACTGCTTTTACTATTTCACAATATGGAATAATGATTTTTTAAAAAATAATAGTGATTCTCTGTAGTGTTATAGGAGTTTAATCCAGGGTCTCACACATGCCAAGCAAATCCTCTACCACCGAGTTAGCTGTATCCCTAACTTTAGTGTTTCTATGTTTAAAACTGTAACAGTTTAACTCCAATTTTTCTTTAAAAATATGTGTATGGGTATGCACTAGGCATACACACAAACTACATATATATGTATTAAAATTAAAATACAATTACATTATTTCCCCTCCTACTACTCCTTCAGATAGATAGATAGATAGATAGATAGATAGATAGATAGATAGATAGATAGATAGATAGATAGATAAATAGGTAGATAGTCAGTCAGTCTGTGTTCATGCCTATAGTGCCCACGAGGACCAGAAGAGGGCATCAGATCACCTGGAATTGCAGTTAAAGATCAACAATTGTGAGCCACTATATAGATGCTGGAAATTGAACCCAGGTCCACTAGAAGAGCAACCAGTGCTCTTAACCACAGAGTTATATCTTTCTGACCACTCAGATTTTCTTTCTGGAACAATTAGCTTTACAAATGACATGCAATAAAAATGAATCACCAGTTCATTATGCTTCCACATCAAATAATATCTGATAAGCAGTTTTTCCTAATTCAAACTAATAAAATAAAATTCTGCTTTTCTCTTATTCTCTGGACCCCAGAGACATCTTATACATTGTTTTTCCAAAAGAGGTGAAATCTCAATGAAGGAAATGGCTTGACCAGGCTGTCAGATTGAGTTGGTACAGAAGCAGAAACTGGGCAAGGAGCCCTAGAACTACCCACTTGGTGATTTTTATCCAGCCACACTCTTTTTCCAGTTTAATGCAGATAAGAGGGGTTATTTGCAGTTTTTAAAATTAAAATCTAATTATGTTATTTCCCCTCCTTCTATTCCATCAAGTACTCCCATATCCTTTCCTTACTCCCTCACAAGTTCATAGCCTCTTTCTCTTGAGAGAGGAAGGGGAAAAGGGAGGGAGGAAGGGAGAAAGAAAGGAAAAGGAGGGAGTGAGAAAATGCCTAACAGCCTGCTAAGTTGGTTTAGTGTTTCTTATATGTATACATATATGCTTTCAGGACTGACCACTTGGTACTGGATAACCAATTCGGGGCTCATCCTTGGGGAAGATTAATTCTTCTCTCAGCGATCATCAACTGCCTGTAGTTCTTTATCTAGAGGTGTGGCCCTGAGAACTCCCCCTTCCAGGCTAGCATGCCTACTGGTGATAAGTGTAAGTTTTTGGTGACATACACCTTTAATCCCAGCACCAGGGAGGCAGAGGCAGACTGATCTTCGTGAGTTTGAGGCCAGCCTGGTCTACAAAGCAAGTTCCAGGACAGCCAGGGCTACATGGAGAGACCCTGTCTCAAAACAACAACAAAAAGATAATAAAATAGAACAGGAGAAAGGTTTTAAGTACTTCCTACCTCATGTATGCTCAAGTTAGGTCATCTGTTAAAATATTCTTACAATATTCTTTATATTTCTTTCATTGAAACATTATTTCTAAAGTCAAACTATTCTTTTATACTTCCATATACATTTCCTTAGAACATAAGAAAATCTAATGAAAATATTTTTCTTTTTCAATTTATTTTCTCGACTATTTAGAACTGAGTACAATGAATACCAGGTCCCTTCTCCTGTTTCCCCAAGTAGTTCTATGGTACCTATTTTGTATTCTTCCAAACTGTCCTCTTGGAAGCAGTTTCCATACTGAGTCATCAACCAAAATTCCCTTTATTTTCCAGGCAAAGCAATAGTTTTATTATTTTGAAATGACTCATTACTTCTAAGTCATCATACCTTCTGGACTCTCTTAAAGGGTTTTAAAGAAAAATTTCTACAGTTCTCTTCAGATCCTTCAGATGACCTATTTGAGTTACTTGGAAATTCAACCAATTCCAGTGTTTACAATTATGTTGTTCATTTTTTCTTGAACACTTTCACTGACTGAGATAAACAATGGAATTTCTTTACCTCATATTCCAGATGTTTCCTGAAGTAGAACAGTATGTGTAATACCTTTCTCTATTTTTCCATCATAATGTTTATGGCTCTTAAGGTTTTATTAAGGTCTTTCTCTATTAAATAAAGCAGAAACATCCATAAAAGTTAAGCTCAGCTCTGTGTTCGTTGGTACACACAATCTTTGTGATTAAACATATTGCAAGAATAAATAGTCTCTATTCTTTAATTTTGTAACATAGTTGGCTAATTCTTTACCTGCCCTTTGATAATTCTTTCTTCTACCCATCTTGTTTTTTGTTTCATCTTTCATGACAAAATTTCTCTGTGGAAACAGCCCTGGCTGTCCTGGAACTCACTCCGTCGACTGTAGGCCACAAACTCAGAGATCTGCATGCCTCTGCCTCCTGAGTGCTGGGATTAAGGTGTGCACCACCACTGCTAGCTCTTTCTCCTTTCTTAAGTCCCTCTCCTTGCATTCAATGTCCCAGCATTCCTTAGAGTTTTTCCTTGACCTTTTCTTGTCCTGTGTATATGCAATTTCATCTACTTTTGAGGCTTTAAAACTTTTATCTAGTAATTTCTCCCAAATCTTTATTTTCAGCTCCTATCTCTTTGTTGCTTAGTATATCCATGACATATATAGTATGTCATGAATATCGCCTGAATGTGTTATTGAAACAACCCACGCCTGAAGCTGAATCCATTCTCCTTGCATCATTGACCTCAACTAGCCATAACACATAAGCAGGTCCAATCTCATCTTCACACTACTCTAAAATCCCATTTTAATTGCTAGAATTTGTTACAAATGCTATTTGGATATTTCTTATTTAAAGTATCAGTTCTAAATGCTTTTTTAATGACAATTTTTTTGTCTGTGCCGATCCTTTAGAGTCAATCACTATCAACTTTTTCTTTACTATTGTAATTTATCTTCATGTTTCTAAGTACATCCCTTCTTCTAATTCATTATTCATTAATTTTAAGTGCTTAGTCTGAACTTCGGCTCTCACCATTTTGCCACATTAACAAAATAAAGAATAAGGTTATATGTTCACAGTGAATACAAAAATATATTTGACAAGTTTAGATATACATAAGAAATTTTAAGCAGTATATATGGTTATTTGTTTTTATTTTCATCAAAGGTACCAACATAACTTAATGAGGACAAAACACTCTTTTCTTTTTTTACGGTACTGGAATATGACTTGCTGGACTTGTGCACTCACCAAGTATTGTATGCAGCTACACACCCAGGGGTCAGTCTTTTGAACAAATAATATTGGCTGATGTTTAAATTCAACCTTATTAAAAAATAATTATATAAAAGTTAATTCAAAATGTGTCATATCTAAACATAAAAGCTAAAACTATAAAACTACAACAAAAAGCTCAAAGAAGGGGCTACAGAGATGGTTCAGCAGTTAGAGCACTTGCTTCTCTTGCAGAAAACCTGGGTTCAGTTCCCAACACCCACATGGCAGCTCATAACCAGCTGTAATTCCAGGTGTAGAGGATCTTATGCCTTTTTCTAGCCACTGCTAGTACTGCATACATATACATGCAAGCAAAATACTTGCACATATAGAATAAAATAGTTTTTTTAAAGCTACAGGAAAGATTTTTATGACCATAGGAGCAGTACATAACCTTAAGATACAGATTGATAAACTGTTAAAGAAAAATTGAATAATTAGATTAATAAAAATTAGTGATATACCATATTCTCACCTTTAGGATCACTGCTAAACTTCTCAGTGTAGTTTAAGAATCCCTACCACTAATTAATATGATCTAACAGCAAAATCTTTCTCATCGCTACTTTATTAAAATATATTTATATCCAAGCCTTACTGTTGCAGATTACAATGAAATAGTCCCACACTATTTTATTGTTCCCACAGCACCTTACTTTTCAAACTTTATCTTTTTTGTGAAAATGTATACAATCTTCTTCTTTCTACTTTGAGGTTTTCTTATCTTTGCTTATTTTGCTTAAAGTTGGGGGACAGTTTTATTTTTGTTATATTTTAAAAGAAATCTGTGAGATCCAACAAGATAGCTCAGTGGCTAAGGTTACATATGCCATAAACCTGACAATCTGAGTTCACTCTCCAGAACTTCTGTAAAGATGGAAGGAGAGAATTGACTCTGTAAATTGGTCTGACTGCCTAGACAGCACACCCACACATCACATACACAGAGGACAACTTGTAGGAGTTAGTTATCTGTTTTTCCACCATGTAAGTCCCAAGGATTGAATTCAGGCCCTTGGACTTAGTGGAAACACCTTTACCTGATGAGCCACCTTGCAGGCCTTAGGTTTGTTTTTAGAGCAGCATCATGTAATCCAGGCTAGTCTCAACTTTACTGTGTAGTAAAGGTTAGTCTTGAATTCCTGACCCTTCTGCTTCTACTTCCCAAGTATTAAAATTGCAGACATGAGCCACCATGCCCAGCCTCTCCTTGTTCCATTACTTTTCTTTATCTTTCTGACCTCGAAAATCTGGTTCCTCTGTTTAGCCCCAAATGAATGGTCCCTGTGTCCTCAGTCCAGAGCTGTCCTCATATTACATACTTACCCCGAGTAACTTCTCAGAGCTATATCTCCACCTGCAATCTTTCTGTTGGCTGTGTTGACATTTTATTAAGCCATCACCTTTAGGTGTTCAATAGGTACCTGCCCATATAACACAGTAACAGTGAAACCAATTGTAATCTTTTCTACGCCCGCCCTTGTGTTAGAGCTCATGCTCTTCCTGTTATCTGCTGCGCTTCTCTCTCTTGCCTCTTTAACAGTGAATTCCTAAGAGTCATTATCATGACTTATTCAGCACCATTCTCCTAATGCCTGGTATCAAAGAGAAACTGTTTTATGAATAAATTAGAGCAATAACATTTATTAAGCATTTCCTTTGTCCTAGGTGTTAGAGCCTAGCATATGTGAGATACCCTAATTATAATCCCTAGCACTGAAAAAAAAAGGGAAATCACATGAATTTATTATAATAAAGGAATG
This sequence comes from Ondatra zibethicus, assembly GCA_004026605.1. Lineage (NCBI taxonomy): Eukaryota > Metazoa > Chordata > Mammalia > Rodentia > Cricetidae > Ondatra > Ondatra zibethicus. The sequence goes on along the minus strand of PVIU01008135.1, from coordinate 71,038 downwards.
GGTAAACAAAAAGTAGTATGATACTAATTCAGCAGTAATAACGGATATCTGTCATATATGATAATATGAACTATTGAGAGAAGTTGATCTACATAGTTGTCCAGTTATTTCTTACACTATGTTCCAAATAGTAAATTGCTGAGTTAAAATATATGTGTATGTATACACATGCATTTTTTATTATTATTTTAATTTTTACATTTCCTCCCCTTCTCCCAGTCCCCTCCCGCTCCCCCCCTCCCTCCCCCTGCTTCCGTAAGGATGGCATGGTGCCCTGCCCTGTGAGAAGTCCAAGGCCCTCCCCCCTCCATCCCGGCCTAGGAAGTTGTGCATCCAAATAGACTAGGTTCCCAAAAAGATAATACATGCAGAAGAGATAGGTCCTGGTGTCATTGTTGATGGCTTCTCAGTCTGCCCCCATTGGCAGCCACATTCAGAGAGTCCAGTTTGATCATGTACTCGTTCAGTCCCAGTCCAGCTGGATTTGGTGAGCTCCCATTAGTTCAGGCACACTGTCTCAGTGGGTGGACCAGCCCCTCACGGTCCTAACTTCCTTGCTCCTCTTCTCCTACCTTCTGCCCTTCAACTAGACCTTGGGAGCTCAGTCCATTGCTCTGATGTGAATGTAGGTCTCTGTCTCTATCTCCATCCATCGGACAAAATTTCTATGGTGGTGATCAAGATATTCATCAGTGTGACTCTGGGACAAGGCTAGTTCCGGCACCCTCTCCTCTGCTGCCGAAATACGTAGCTGGGGACATCCCCGTGGACACCTGGGATCCCCTCCAGGGCCAAGTATCTTGCCAGTCCTAAAATGACTCCCTTAATGTAGACATCTTATTCCCTTCTCCATTATCCACCTTTCCTCCATCTCCACCCTCCTGCTCCCCCAAGCTCTCCCCAGTCCTTCCCTTCTCCCTTCTCCTTCCCCCTCTCCCCTTCCCTCACCCCCCCTTGCTATAGGCCAAAGCAGCTTCTTGATTAACCAACGAGGGGCATATATATTCATAGTATACAGAAGGGTTATCCCACAGCATTTTTCCCTTTTTGTCTAATCAAAAAGGAAGTTTTCAACTTTAATGTAGTAAAATTACAGACAACAAAACAGTTATCAAGTAAGAATTACAGTTACAATATCAAGTCTATTTGTATTTGACAAAATTAAAGTAAATATTTAATTATCTATCCTATCTTGGTGAGTTTAAAGTTTTATATCTAATTTACCTTTTTATCATAACTAAAAAAAACTATTAATTATAACTATATAATCTTCAACTCCATCAAAGACCCAAGAAGGAAATAATATTACCTCAATAAGCAGGAAGTGAGAGCAAGTGACTTCCAAAAATGCAAGAAATGACAGAAACAGCTGGCTGCCTGGACAGGCACCCAAAGTTCCCCTGTAACGTTGGGGCATCTATCTTTGGCCTACAGGCCTAGCATATCTGACAGACTTTCCTGTGAAAAAAATCTTGGCCCTATGAATCTTAAAACCTTTAAAAAATGCATGGACTTAATAGACCTCTATAGAACATTCCACCCAAACAGAAAAGAATATACCTTCTTTTCAGCATCTCATGGAACCTCCTCGAAAATTGATCACATACTCGGTAACAAAGCAAACATCAACAGATACAAAAAAATTTGAGTAACCACCTGTGTCTTATTGGATCATCATGGAGTAAAGTTAGAATTTAACAACAATTCCACCCCCAGAAAGCCTACAAACTCATGGAAACCGAACAGTCAACTAACTACTGAACCACTCCTGGGTCAAGGAAGAAATAAAGAAAGAAATTAAAGTCTTCCTTGAATTCAACAAGCCCTGTGAAGCAGGGAATTTTGAAGAATTGTCCTACCTTGTCTTGACAAAGCTCTGCTGTAGCATGAACTCTAATTGGTCTATTTAATAAAAACTTGAATCCAGATATCAGGGTAGAAGCTTAAAGATCAGAGAGACAAAGGTACAAGCCACAGCCAGCTCTTACCTTGCTAACTCCTCAGCTGAAAAAAGCTAACTCCTCAGCTGAAAAAAGCCATATCACTTTCTGTCTGTCTGAATACACATTCAGACTGCTATGGTTAACTAGTGGCTAGCTCTGCTCTCTGATCTTCAGGCAAGTTTTATTTGTTAGAGCAGAAACAAATTATCACCACACTGGACAATTGTCTTTCTTGTGTTCTGCTGGTCCTGTTTGAACAGTAACTGCCAGCAATTGAGGCAAGGACAGTTTCTTTGCCTGCATGGCTAGCTTTTGCTATAAAGAAAACAAACTCCATACTGAGTTTCTTCGATGCCCTTCATCTTCTCCAGAGAATACTGCCACTGTCAGGAGCAGACATGTCTCATTGTCATGAGAAGTATAAGTTATAGGAACATATTAAATGGCATATTCTGTAGCTCTTTGAAGTGTTTGAAGAACATCTATCTATTGGAAATATATCTCTGTATCTAGAACACCTAACTAACATGACTATAAGTTTGACTATTACAGATGACTAACTGTATTTTTGTAAATTTGTATTTTTAATTATACTTTATATTTTTAATTGGGCTGTATAAACCAAATACCTTAAGGAAGAGTAAAACGATATATACAGTATTGTTGGAGGAAGGGTCACTTGTTCTTCCCAGCCACCCAGCTGCTTAGCCCCGAAATAATCACACAGAAACTGTATTAATTAAAACACTGCTTAGGCCATTAGCTCTAGCTTCTTATTGGATAACTCTTACATCTTAATTTCATCTTAATTTAACTCATTTCTAATAATCTGTATATCACGAGGTCATGGCCTACCAGCAAAGATTCAGCACTTCTATCTCTGGCTGCTCCATGGCATCTCTCTGACATTCAGTCCAGTCCTCCCTACCTACCTAAGTTCTACACTATCAACAGCAGTTTCTTTATTCATTAATGGTAATCACAGCACACAGAGGGGACTCCCACATCACCTCCCCTTTTCTGTTTAAATAATAAAAGAAGGTTTTAACTTTAACATAGTAAAATTACATATAACAAAACAGGTATCAAGCAAGAATTACAGTTACAATATTTATATCTGTTATTTCTTATCATAACTAAGGAAAACCATAACTATAACTATAAATCCTTCAACTCCATGAAATACTCCAGAAGGATATAATATTACTTAAGTTAACAAGAAATGCATTGTAAGCAACTTCTAAAATTCTAGAATTGACAGAGACATCTCACTGCCTGGACAGTCACCCTTAAGTTCTTCTGTACCATTGGGGTATCCATCTTCAGCCTACTGGCCTACTGTATTCAGCAGACTTTTCCACAAAGCAGGAAATTTCAAGGATAGTTTCACCTATACTGGCAGCTTTTCTGTCACATTTTTCTGTGTGCTGCAGAACATCTAGCAGAGTCTTTCATGAAGCAGGAACCCCGAAGGACCGTCTTACCTTTAGGCAAGTTCAGCAGTCACTTCTCTGTGGGTCCTACTTGTCCAGTTAAGCAGTTCAGGCAATAGCAGTTTCTTGCCCAAATGGCTAATCAACTCCATAAGGAGCCTCTTCGATACCCATCTTCCTCTTGAAGTAATTGGTGTTGACAGGAGCAGACGTGTCTCATTGTCATGAAAAGTCCTAACTTCTGAAAACATTTAAATGTTATATTCTCAAGGTCTCTGAAAGATTTGAAGACTACCTAACTGAAATATGTCTCTCTATATCTAGAAAACATAATTAACATGACTACAAGCTTGACTATTATAGATGACTCTCTATATACCTATATTTTTAATTATACATTACATTTTAAAATGAGTTATGCAATCACAATACCTTAATCAAGATCAGAAATACATATACATATAACAAAAGTCACCTAAAATTTGTATCAATAAACCAAGATCCATACCAATGCAAATTATTAATATCTATATTATATCCCCCGTCAAATGTAAATAAACATTTATAGACAATATTTGGGAATTTGAGCATAGTTTATTTCCTCCTAACTTCTTCCTGCTGTTTATTGGGTGAAGTAATTTTTTGAGGGCATTTTTTGGGTGTTCATGGCGATCTTTCAGGAGGTCTTGTTCTATGAAACCACACCAGTCTGGAAGCAATCCACAGGTTCTCATCCTCTGTGGAAACAAAAGAACTCTTTTCTAAAGCAACATATCCTTAGACACAAATTTGAAAGTCATGATACCTTTATAATATACATACTGGTTTAGCTTAGCAGCCCATACAATGAAATGTCTCTCTGTACTTAGCTCATTCACAATCAAAAATTCAAAGATAACACAATAATATACATAATTCAGACTCTCTGTGAATTTTCCATTTTTATGTGGCTTTTCTTTACTCTTTTTAATCTATGACTGTCTTACTCTGTCTCTTTAAAGCTTTTTTTTAAATGATTTACTTCTTTTTCAACTCTCTATACTTTTTTTCTTCTCTCTCCCAAGCTTACATACATTTATCCAACACTGTGACCCATTTAGAGTTCTTTTATGTTTTGATCTGTCCTTATTGTGTTATCTGTAATTCTTTACTGTCCTGAAGAGCTTTTAAAATGATAAGCAGCTTGGTTGCAGCTGCTCTGGATGCTGGCTCCACCTCTCTCCACTTTTGAAATGGGGGAAGTACCATTACTGCCAGCTCTGGTAGGAGCTAAACTCAGCACTTTAACTCTGAGAATGAGCTTACAGCACATAAACCTTTTTTATCTGAATAATAGCTAAATCTGCCCTGCAGTGCACTGTGCGGCCTGGAAATATCTTTGTGTATGGTGGCGGGAGTCTGCTATGCTCTCCTGCCTGTGGAAGCCTAGTAGACCTGATTCCACTGCCTGCCTGCCCAGACAGGGAGCACAAAGCCACAGCATGGTCTCAGCCACTTTCCTCCCAACCCCAAGTGGTCACACAAACACCTGGGCCCACAAGTGCCATTCAAATGCTCCATAGCCCGAGTTCATGCTGGCAGCATGGCCCAGGAAGCTGCATGGCTTTTTTCCTGCTACATCTGAATCAGGAAAGGAGCCATGCCTCTGCCTGTTTCTGACAAACAGAGCCCAGCCAAAAAAATGCTGCTACCAAACCATGCTTAACTCTGTTCTTTTGTGTCCAGGATTCCCCTTCAAGCCCTCCCAGTTCTATGTGGATTTTAGCTAGCCATGTTGGCACCAATCTATTGACAAAGTTAACCTTAAATTTATATCAGTAAACTAAAATTCATACCAATGTAAAAGATTTTGAGATTAACAGTTTGTTTTTTTTTAATTAAAGTAGATTCAATAACCTACCCTTTTTCCATTGTAATAATCTACCATTTTTTCATCATTTCTATATGATATCCCCCTTTCTTCTTTAGAAAGAGATTGACTATGACCGATAACAATTTATAACTAAAACCCCCTTAAGTGAAAATAAACATTTATAAACAATATTTTGGGAATTTGGGCATAATTTTCTAGACTACTTCCTGTTGGCTAGGGTTGCTAATAATCTTATGGGACCCTGAGAAAACTTAGAATTATGGTCGAGTCCTAACTGGGGTATTTTGTGCTGCTGGTCTATCTCTGCCAGCAGCTTCGAAGCTATTGTGGATGTCTGTTGCAAGGAGAGAGGGCCTGCATGTTTGTCCCAGCCGCCCAGCTAGCTTACGCCCAAAATAACCACACAGAAACTGTATTAATTAAAACCCTGCTTGGCCCATTAGCTCTGACTTCTTACTGGCTAACTCTTACATCTCAGTTTAACCCATTTCTATTAATCTGTGTATCGCCACATGGCAGTAGCTTACCAGGTAAAATTCCCGGCGTCTGTCTCCGGCAGATCCATGGTGTCTCTCTTCTACTCCACCTTTCTTCCTCCCAGCATTCGGTTCTGTCTTCGCCTACCTAAGTTCTGCCCTATCAACCAGGCCAAGACATTTTCTTTATTCATTAACCAATGAAAGCAACACACAAACAGAAGGAACTCCTACACCAGATGTCAGAACACCTGGGCCATCATTCCCTTGAATGAATCCACAGCCTTTTATCTTCTATGGAAATAAAAGCAGAACCTCTTTTCCAAAGTAACATATCTTTTGACTTCCACTTTGAAGTCAAGATATTTTCAAAATATACAGGTTGCTTTAATTCAGCAGCATCTATAACCAAATATTTCCTAGCAGTTATTGCTCCTTCCTCAACAGTCAAAAAAATTTAAAGACAACACAATACCATACAGTCTCCAGACTCTCTGTGTATTTTCCATCCTTACATGGCTTCTTTCTTTTATATTACTTTAGTCCCCTTTTAAGGACTTTTTTATTCTTTTAAAACTGTATTTTTAAATCCAAGACTGTATATACTTTTTCTCTTCTGTCTCATGCCTGTGCATCTTTTCAAATACACTATTCCCTTTAGATGCTCTTTTTGTCTGAATCTATCCTTATTGTGTACTCGTAACCTTTTCTGTCTGCATTAGCAAAAAATACTACCATGTAACTTTAATCATGACATGTTGGTGGCTGGATCCTCCCCCTTGGCTCCCTAAGAGGCTAATCTCATGTTAGAGGTACATTTACTGCCAGCTCTGGAAGCCATGTTTACTGCCCTAACTCTGGGAAGTTTCTGGGTCCATCTGCCACCAAGTACATGCCACCTGCTGCTCATAAACACCATATAAGTATTTGATAGTAAGGCCTCTCAGAAGAGCTTCCTGTTTTTGCTTCTAGCACTGAGACAGGATACAATCTCTTAAAGGAGCTGTACCTTTGCACACTACCAGCAAACCTACCCGAGAAAATGTAGCTACCAAGAAGCCATGCTTGTGTGTCTAGAATCCCATTTTAAGCTTTTGTCAGGTTTTACATGGAAATTCTGGCCCCACGTTGAAACACCTTATGTAGTTGGACATTTCTCTCCCTCCTACCTGTTCCCAAATAACGACACAGAGGCTTAATATTACTTATAAACTCTTGGCCTATAACTCAGGCTTATTACTAGCTAACTCTTACACTTATATTAACCCATATTTCTTATCTATGCTTCACTGCATGGCTCATGGCTTATTATCTCATTTTTTTATACGTCCTGCTTCCTCAGCAGCTGGCTGGCCTCTCCTCTAGACTCTGCCCTTTTCCTCTCTCTATTTTGATTTTGGCTTTCCCGCCTGACCTTATTCTGCCTTGCTATAGGCCAAAACAGCTTCTTTATTAGCCAAAAAGAAGAATACATATTCCCAGTGTACAAAATGTTTTCCCACAGCAATTATTACTAGGAGGACCTGGGCAAAGGAATTCACAGGCACTCCATGTACTATTTTTTCAACTCCTATATGTCCAAAATATTTCACAATTTTAAAAAATTAATTTAAATACAATTCAGTTCTTTTGTTCCCTGTTGAGGACCAGCCTCAACAAAAATACCTCTTGCCAGGGTATAGGCATGGGGATTTAGGAAATATTAGTAAAGAATATGAAAACACGAGTGAAAATAATAAAACGAAGAAACATATAGAATAGTATTGGGAAGGAGTTTCAGTGAGGAATTCACCCACGTTTAATTTTCAATTTTTTAAAATACCCCTGACCCCAAGAGGTAGGAGTAAGACAAAAAAAAAAACCAACCCTGCATTAACATAATACAAAGAAATAAACAGACCTATTGAAGGTCGCTGGCTACATCCAAAGTTAAACATTCTGTTGCTCACACCCTAGACCAAAACATTCTGTAAGCAAACCACTCCCTGAGTGGAATCCAGTGTTATCGCCTTAAGGGAACTGGAACTTAGTTGGATCTGTAGATTTTTGTTTGAGGTAGAAACATATCTACTTCTCTATTCCTGAAATACAAGGTCTGGCTATTAGTCACATCTGTTGACAGTAACCTTGAGAGAGAAGAACTCTGTTCTAAACCTAGGTGGGACCTTTGTTTGAGGTAGAAATACAATAACCTTGAAGTACTAGAGGTAAGTTCCAACTCTGACCCTTGGTCAATGTGGAAGTAGACTCATATTTTCGGGCCTCTACAGTTTACCCTAACCACATTTGAAGTATCTCCATATGGCAAACTATAGCCAAATCAGATAGTGTTAACTATTTCTATCAACTTAAGTTTTATTGGAGAGCATATATTGCATATATTTTTATTTCAAATTCTAGTATAATATGAATTCCTCCATGCTGCTTTATTAACCAGTTGTTTGGTTACAGTTCAGGCCTAAGGAAAATATTTTGTCTATTTCCTGAAATTTCTCAAAAAAATACTTGGGTGTTTTTGTTGTTGTTATTGTTAGTTTAAGAACTAATCTGACATGTATTTTAATATATATTAGGCATTTAAACTTTCTAGTATTCATTTTTTATTATTACAGATTCATTAATTTTGTTAGAAAATAGTTCTGATATATCCCATATAGTTATGCTATGGCTTCTCAGCATTATTAACTTACTTCCCCTTGTATCCGTATTCAACATTTTTTAAAAGTCATAGATTTATAGCTGGGTTTGAGGCTAACTTAGGCTGCATAGTACCAGGCCAGTCAGGGCTATATAGCAAGACCCTGTCTCAGTGCCCCTCAAAAAAATTTTAGGTTTCTAAAAAGGTATATCATTCTTAATGCTTGACACTATTTCTTTTTCAATTTTGTTTTTATTTATGTGTATGTGTGTGTCTGTATATGCCATGTGTATACAGGTGCCCCCAATGGCCAGTAGATGGCATCATATTCCCTGGAACTGGAGACAGCTCACAGCTGTCTGATATGGTTACTGGGAACTGAACTCAGGTTCTCTGGAAGGACAGCAAGTGCTCTTAACAATTGAGTCATCTATCTTGCCCCAACTTGATGCTATTTCTATGCTCTGTGTTTCGGTTGTTTGGGTTGTATGTCTTTTGAAAAAGTTATCCCTCTGTATTTAACTTTTGTTCCATGATACTTTTATGGTTGGGCTACTTTGTAGTTTTCCTTAGTTACTGGACACCTGTTACCTCTGTTAGTGTGAAGCTTCTTTCTGTACCAGCTCCATCCCATCTGAATACATCTAGTTTTGTATACACCACCGGGAATGGGGAAGACAAACAAGTTGAGGATGAGGCAGTGGTTGTTCAAACTCCATTCACATAGCAACTAAGTTAAAAACACAGGTGCAGGGATGATGGCAAGCTGCTATAATCCCAGCACTAAGAACTAAGTTAAAAACACAGGTGCAGGGATGATGGCAAGCTGCTATAATCCCAGCACTAAGAACTAAGTTAAAAACACAGGTGCAGGTGTGATGGCTGCTATAATCCCAGCACTAAGAACTAAGTTAAAAACACAGGTGCAGGTGTGATGGCAAGCTGCTATAATCCCAGCACTTGAGAACAGGGGTGAGAACTGCTGCAGGTTTGAAACCAGCCAGGGCTACATACATAATGAGACTCATTCAGATCCATTGGAAGAAAACCTTGAAGGGAAAGGTGATAGACTTTTAAAATTAATGTTTATATCTTCCAGGTGGAATCCAAAAATTATGATGAAAGCAGTGTTTCTTCCAAATCATAAATTTGCTATATTTGTATTCAAATCATAGGAAAATTTATCTTGAAATTGACAATTCAGCAGTTTATCTAGAATAAAATTAAAGAATATTTAGAAGATAAAGAATCAGAAATTAGGGATGTGAGTTGTATCTCAAGTTAACAGAACTTTAATATTAATTATAATGTTATAGTACTAGTACAAAAACAGTGACCTTATATCCAAAGAACCAGCAGTTAATACTGTAACCACTATGAAATTTCAAAGCAGGAAAAATTTCTTTGAGGACATGGTAATGAATGTCTGTAATCCCAGCACACAGGAGGCAAAGGCTGGGGAGTTTGCGGCCAGCATATACTACATAGTAAGACCCTCTCTCAGAACAATTATTCTTTTACATTGTTTCTGTAGTCACTAAGTTTCCAATACCTAAGTAAGTAAAGAGTAATAATAGATAGCTTACCCAAAATAAATGAATAAGTATAATAATTGTATAGGATTAAAGAAATAAAATATGAACACGTTTTTTGCTTTTAAATGGATAAATATTTTTATTATTGAAATTCTGATAGTACTGGGCAAATGGAGCATACCTTTAATGTGAACACTCAGAAGGCAGAGCAGGTAGATTTCTGTGAGTTCGGTACCAGCCTAGTCTACATATCATGTTCCATGTTAGCCATGGCTACATAGTGACACCCTGTCTTAAAACAATCACCAATATTCCAGTGAAATTTATATTCTCCTTCACTGCTATATTTATCTTTCCTAGCATTGCCTTAATGCACTGTTCTTGATTCATCCATATTACACATTCTGTGGTTCAGCAAATCGTGTTGGCTATACCTTTGAAATAGATACATCTAAACAACTGTTGCACTGTTACTATCTTGGTCCTAGATTCCCAGCATTCCTGCCTGGCCACTTGCGATCCTGTTTATTTTCGTTTCTTTCCTTGTCTTCTATGTGCCTGAAAACAACATCCAAAATCATCAGTTTAAAATATAACTCTCATTGCGTCATTTCTCCATATACTATTTATCAGCTGTGCCCCGTGCTCTCAGAGTTAAACAATTCCATTATAGAGAGCTATAGATCATGCATGATTAGGCTCCACCTGTCCTCTCTGACCATACCTCATATTATTCTTACTTTCTCTTCTTCGGCCACATTAATCTCCTTATCCTTGTAGTAAATCAAGTATGATCCCACCTCAGGACCTTTGCACTTAAGGTTTAACTGCCATATGATTTACCTGGTAATACCTTTTTGGCCTGCTCCCTCTCCTTTTATAGGTCTTTGTTCAGATGTCAATAAGGTTGCCTCTGGTTTCTTTTTTTAACACCTTTATATTTCTTCTGAATCCTTATTCTGCTTGATTTTCCCCATAATACGTATCTAATGAATTATATGTTTATTTACATGTTACTCTTTTTCCATCTAGATTTTTCACCTCAGTAAGGGCAAGGCCATTATGTCAATCACTGCTGTAACCCCCAGCACTTAGATTAGAAAGAGCTAAGGACATAATAGGCGTTTTATATTTTGTGATTAAATGGCATTGGCAGAACATTTTTGGAAAGCTACTTCTATAGATTTTTTTTTCCAAGCTGTTTTTTAAGTAAGAATGATTAAGGAAATCTTATGCACATCATAAAAGAGAGAAGGGAATGTACATGAAGCAGGGTCCGAGAATACTGAACCAAGAGCAATAATAAAAGTTGTTTTTCTGTATGTGAGAACAGAGAAGATTATAGGAGAATAATTACCAGCTGTAGAGGAACTTATAAAATTAGGAGTAGGCCCCAAGTGTTGACAGTCTTTGAGAAGAAACTAGGTTGATACAAGCAGAGAGTTGGTGCAGGAGAGCAGTAGAAAATATGGGCATAGGTGGCTTAGAAACATTTCAAGGGGCTTGAACATGTCAAGGGGCTTGAAAGTGAATCAAAAGACTAGTCTTCATCTATGAAGAGAACAATAGTGTTCATTCTTGAGCCATCAGATTGAGACAACTGTCTAGATATGAGCTTGTTACTGTCATATAAAAAAGCAAGAAGAGTAATATAGGAGTTATCAGCTAGGCATATGCAAGAAGGCAGATTTGAGGTACTACTTGAAGTACTGAGTATAGAATGTGAGAAAACAAAGTCCTATATTAATATCAGTAGCAAGTTCTGTGATGAAGTGTAGAGATTATTGATTAATTGCATGTGTTTAATTATTTTCTTCTTTTATTCTAGGTTTCTTTGTCATTCACAGAAAAATGGATCACTTAAGACTTTGGGATACTCAGTTATCACAATCCTCCTGTACCACTAACTAAAATTTATATGACAGTTTATGGCAATAAATTTTCATAATATAGAACCACTGAAGAATTAAAAGAAGATATTCCTTCATAAAATAATACTATAGTATCAAGTTACTAAATAAAATTAAAATGTATAATATTTAAATTATTAGACTTGCTAATATAAGCATACATGTGCAGCAGCTACTGTATACTGATAGTTACCAAACCTCAAATTTAAAGATTTCCCTTCATGGAAAAGTTGGTATATTTTGCAAGACGCCACTGAACATTATCATTAAATATTTTTTCAAGAAATTAAAGAATAATTTCTTGAAACAGAGTGTATAAAGTTCCACATCCTACCACTAAGTGAATTTGATATTATGGCAGCAACTTACAGACTTGTAGTTAGCACCGTGAACCATTACAGCAGTGTGCTGATAGACCGGCGTTTTGAGCAAGCCATACATTATTGCACTGGAACCTGCCACACCTTCACACATGGAGTAGACTGCATTGTGGTGCATCATAGTGTTTGTGCAGACCTCTTGCATATCCCTGTGTCTCAGTTCAAAGATGTGGATCTGAACTCTGTGTTTTTGCCCCATGACAATGGGCTTTCCTCAGCTGAAGACTATCACCATCAGGCCCTCACAGGCATACCCAGGGCCAAGAGAGCATCTACGTTTCAGAATACCTGTAACTTAAAGGATATTGCTGGAGAAGCAATCAGCTTTGCCAGTGGGAAAATAAAAGAATTTTCCCTTGAAAGACTCAGAAATTCAAACCATGCAGCTTATAAAAAAGGAAGGAAAGTTAAATCTGACTCATTTAATAGGAGGTCAGTTGATTTTGACTTGCTCTGTGGCCATTATAATAATGATGGTACCTCTCCATCCTTTGGCTTACTCCGGAGTTCCTCAGTTGAGGAAAAATCTTTATCTCATAGAAATTCGTTTGATACAAACCTGACTTCCATGCTTCTTCAGAATTTTTCTGAAGAAGACCTAGTTACTCAGATTTTGGAAAAACATAAAATAGATCATTTTTCTTCTGGGACAGACATAAAAATGTGCTTGGACATCTTACTGAAATGCTCTGAAGATTTGAAAAAATGTACAGATATCATAAAACAATGCATAAAGAAAAAGTCAGGAAATAGTATCAATGAAGGAAGTGGCAATGATGCAATTTCTAACTCTGAAACCGTCTATATGAATGTAATGACAAGGCTAGCATGCTACCTGAGAAAATTACCATTCGAATTTATGCAGTCTGGAAATAATGAGGCTGTAGATTTAACGGAACTTGTCAGCAATATACCTAACTTACAATTGACTCCATTCTCCCCAATATATGGGACTGAACAGCCCCCTAAATATGAAGATGTTGTCCATCTCTCATCCCTTGACTCCAGACAGTTTCAGACTGTTGAAATGCAAAATGACAAGCATAATTTTAAACAAACAGAAATTGTAAAAGCCACTCCAAACAACACAAATTCCTTGTGTAGCTTGGAGGTAAACACTTCTGGAACTCTAAAACCTGTGCAAGTTCAATCGCCATCATTAACCATGAATCCTTTAGAAAATGTCTCTTCTAGTAATTTAATGGAAACTCTTTATATTGAAGAAGAATCAGATGGAAAGAAGTCATTATTAGAAAAAGAACAGAAAACAGAGAATGGACAAGGACAGAATCCGCTAAAGGTAAATGAACATAAAGAATTTTCAGACCATGATACTCATCTTAAGAAACGTCCTACTTCAGTGCAAAATGAAATTGGTAAGGTATTTGAAAAGCCAGCGATGGTTCATCCACCTAAGGAAGAATCTAAATTAGAAGTTCCTACCATAGAACTAAAAGACCAGAGATACTTTATGAACCCTAATAGTCAAGAAGAGATAGACAAACTGTTAATGGATTTGGAATCATTTTCACAGAAGATGGAAACCTCTCTTGGAGAACCACTTGCCAAGGGTGAAAGCATCAATTCATTAAATAGTCATAGTCGTTTGACTGGTCAGACCCATGATTTTGAACCTAAACCTATAGACTCTTCACCTGCAGAAAAGGTCTCACCTTCCTGTCTAACAAGGATTATTGAAAACAATGGACACAAAATAGAGGAAGAAGACCGAGCCCTCTTACTTCGAATTCTGGAAAGCATTGAAGACTTTGCTCAAGAACTAGTTGATTGCAAGTCAGGCAGAGGGAGCCTATCACAAGAAAAGGAAATGATGCAGATTCTACAGGAAACCTTGACAAATTCCTCCCAGGCCAATCCATCAGTCTGTAGAAGCTCTGTTGGTGAGAAAGCCAAAGATAATGCTTCGGTTGTTTTGATTCAGCAGACGCCAGAGGTGATCAAGGTAAGATCCAAAAGTCATGAGTCCTTAGAATTCTCCAAATGCACGTTTTGTTTGTAAATGTATAAACAGAAACTAATTTTGTTAGCCATTTCAAAATTTTGTTAGCTAGGATGATCTCAGTTTGGTCAAAAAGAAGCAAAGGATTTTAATTAAGCAGATTGTTTTCATTTGTCCTGTCCATGCACGTTTCACCTTCCTTCTAGGTTCTGTGACTAAAAGTCACTTAGCCTTAGTATCTATCTTAGTATCTATCTTAGTATTTACATGAGAATTAATATGCTCATGTAAAACATGAGCAGTGAATATGACACTTACACAGAGTAGATAATTTAATATTAATCCTCATTCTTCCCAGGTAATGAAGAAACCAGTTCTTCACATATGTGCATTTTTCTGTAGGGTGCAAGATAGGGTACAAAAGGCAAGAGAGCGTGATTTTTGTTTTGTTTTGTTTTTCTAGACATGGTTTCTCTGTGTAGCCCTGGCTGTCCTGGAACTCTCTAAACCAGGCTGGCCTCAAACTCACAGAGATTCGCCTGCCTCTACCTCCCAAGTGCTAGGATAAAGATGTATGCCTTCACTGCCCAGCTAGAGCCTGGTTCTTAAAGAGCTGAAAATCTAGCTGATGAGACAAAAGTAATGTTTTTGAACAGTATTTAAGCACGCAAACAAAATACTGTCCATGCATCAGGCCTTTGAAGAAAGCATGTGTGTGAGAGACTTGTTTTGCTGTGCAAGTAAGAATAATTAAGAATCTAGAATCAAAGAGGTGTTGTCCAAAGGTTTTTCACTTTTCCCCTACTTACTATACTGATTGTGAATACTAGGAAAAAGACAGTAACCTAACCATTTATATAGGTGCGTTTGTCAGTGAAGCAGGATTATTCTTTCTCAGAATGTCCAGGGGTTAGTAAGGGATGCCTTGTCACCCATTTAGGGACTCTGTTTGATGAATCCTCCATGTTCTTGATGTCCTATTGCACAACCTTGAATATGCAGAATATGTAGCCTCTGAGTTCATCAAGAAGAAGAAAAGAATGGTGTTCTTATCTGTCTGTCCCAAATATGACAGACTTCAATTTGACTCATAAACTACTGCTACTGACCAAAAGTTCATGACAGTAAAAAAAGCACATCAACTGTTTGTTAAACCTGATATCTACCATACAGTTTATAAATATCAGCATGTATTCATTCACAGATATAAAGCCAAATCAATAAAAATAAGTTGTAAAATGCATGAGTTATTTTGAAATGCACAGAATCATACTAAAAATAGGAAGTGCAGGGATACAGTAAATACAATGTTCAGAAAAAAAGCTGTGGAGAAGGGGGAAAGGTCCAGCCAGGGAAAATGGGCAGAAGGCCTCAGTAGTTTCCATAATATCATCTTTCTGCTCTGGGTGGTAGACATCTAGTAAGTTTCTCAAGTTATTTATGCCATTTGTATATTCCTAAACATTAGGCAATTTTTAAAAGTTGAATTTTAGAGGTAGCACTTATATGGCTAAATCAGAAAATAAAGGCATAGTGACTCGTCCCTTTATTTGAGGGCAAGAAGGGTCAGAGAGTCAAGGCACTTTCCATGCAAGGCTTAGTTCAATCCCTGGGACCCAGGGGAAGAAGAGAACTAACTCCACAAGTTGTCCTCTGACACCTGCACACACATACCCACACGGACACATCATGTACACATGTACACAATAATAATATATATTTTAAAGTATTTTTAAGTCTTTTGTTTTTGAGACAAAGTCTCATTATTTAGCCTTGGCTGATGTGGAACTCACTGTGTAAACCATGCTGGCCTGGAACTCATAGATTCTACCAGCCTATGCCTCCTGAGTGCTGGGATTACAGACCACACCCAGCAAGATTTTAATTTTAAATGTAAATGTATATACACGTGAGAATAGTGCCTGCAGAAGCCAGAAGAGACTATTGGCTCCCTTGGAGTTGGAGTTACAGGCAGTTGTAAGCTGCCCAGTGTTAATGCTGGACACCAAACAAGTCTTTTGGGACAGTGTATGCATTCTTAATTACTGAGCCATCTATCCAGCCCAATATATAATTTTAAAACTTCATTTGTTCTGGGCATTGTAGTTCAATTCCATAGTCTCAGAACTAAGGAGGTAGAAGCAGGAGAACCTTGAGTTCAAGGCCAATGTGAAATATAGTAAGTTGAAGACTAACCTGAACTACCTGAAAGACCCTGTGTCAAGAAGGCAAGGGTTAGGGATACAGCTCAGTAATAGAGAACATTTGCCTATCATGCAATTCCCAACAGCAGTGGGGCATGGAGGAGATTATTTGACAGAACAAAAAAGGTGAATTGTAATCAGGTAAATAATTTCTACCTGGTACACATTTATGGCCATTATTCTGTGCGCGTTTTTAGTTGCCAGTAACATTAAATTTTAAAGTTTAGTAGTACATACTTAGTTATTAGATGATGGTTTTTCTTAGGTATTCACTGAGTATAGAAACTCTGGATCTCATTTATTGATTCAAAATGTTGATAATGTTAATTTTAGAGGAAAAGCCCAACTCAAAGTCCCAAGGGACCTGGTCTGTCTACTGTTTCCAGAATACAGTCCAAGAGATGACAGTGGTAAAGGTATACAAGAAGTTTTATAAAAAGTCCTGTGGCCGTACCAGGAAAAAGAGTAAGACCTGTCTTCAATGAGTTGACAGAGATTTTACATTTCTAGAAAAGGGAACAGAGCTAAAGGTTAAAGGCTTTGTATAGCTGAGCAAATCAAGCAGTCTTGGGTAATCCCTGGTCAGATTGATCATTATCTCTAGGTGGTAAACTTTGCTTTTTGGTCACAGAGAAAGTTGCTGTTGTTTGTGGGTGTAGTTCCAGTTCTTCTCATGGGATATTTATCTATCAGATCATTTCCTCCTGGCATACAAGGTGATTGCAGGGTAGAAAAGCAAGGTAGAATTAGTTCTTTTGTATTTAGAGCAAAGACTGGAGATGTCCAGATACTACATCCAGTCTTAGTTACTCTTATTGGGTGTATTGGGGGTAGGAGAGGATTAGCAGATTCAGACAGACATTCTTTAAATGGCTTACACATCTATGTGCAGAGATGAGCAAGAATTTGACCCAATGGACTGGGAAAAAACAAGCATAGGACCAAACTAGTTCCTCTGAATGTGGTTGACAGTTGCATGGCTGGGGCAGACTGAGGGGCCACTGGCAGTGGCACCAGGATTTATCCCTATTGCATGTACTGGCTTTTGGGGATCTATTATCTTTGGATGGATACCTTGCTCAGCCTAGATATAGTAGGGAGGACCTTGGACCTTCCGCAAGGCAATGTGCCTTACTCTCTCTGAGGATTAGATGGGGGTGGGGTAGGAGGGTGTGTGGAGGGGATGGGAGGAGGGGAGGGAGTGGGAACTTGGATTGGTATTTTTTAAAAAATAAAATAAATTTAAAAAAATTTGACCCAAATTTGGGGTAGCAAAAGAAATAGGTGCAAAATAACACCAAGGTTTTTTTTTTATCTTTCTCTGTGTCATTCACTCCAAATGAAGAGTCAGTGATTTTAGCAAGCACAGCCTCTAAGCCCCTATTATAATCTCTAGTTAAATTCAGTCATCACTCCGAGAGAAACTGGATAAATTAATTATAAAAATAAAAAAATACGTCTTCATATTCAAGACAGTACTGACATGCTTAATATGTTATAAAGGATAAAATATATCTATGTAGTAACCTCAGAATGCTAATGATATACTAAGAGCTACAGTTATTGTAAGCTAAGCCTGCTAAGACATTTGGATATATTTTCTCAATAATCTACCTACTGAGTGGAAAATGCCCACCTTTTCTGATGACCTATTATAATTTCGCACAACCATTATAACCAGAAACACTTACTGTGTTACCCCATTTTGAATGTTTATTAAGCTCTCTTCCTATATTATTTCCTATTGAAAAAAAAGCAGACATTTAGGGAATGGATCCCTGATAATACTCTCAATCTTGTCAGTAGCTCCCTGGTGACATTCTCAATCTCACTCAGCAGCTAACAATTCCACATCAGGCACTGAATGAGTTTCCTAGGGTTTTGTTTACAAATGTGAACTGAAATCAGAATGTGATTTAAAATATCTCCCAACATTCTTTTAAATAAGTTCCTATATCAAAAAATAGAATAAAATTTGATATTTCTGCTTGTTAAAAGTTGAAAAATATTAATGAAAGTTAATTTAAAGAGACAAATAATATGAGATGTTTTATATAGGAAGATTGCTTTGTGCAAGAGGCTATATCCCCTTACTTTAGTGATTTGTCCTTTCTTATTTAATCTTTTCTTCCCATGAATTGTTTTAAGACAAGAATTGACTGCCTTTTTCTATGAAATGCCAGATAGTAAATGCTTTAGGCTTTGTATGTCATAGAATTAGTATTATCTTTTGTGTGTGTGTGTGTGTGTGTGTGTGTGTGTGTGTGTGTGTGTGTGTGTGTGTGTGTTTAAACCTTTAAAAATGTTAAACTAGGGTCTAGGGAGATGGTTCAGTTGGTAAGAGTGTTTTCTGTGCAAGCATGAGGACCTCAGTTCAAATCTCTAGCACCTGCCTGAAAAGTCTGGCATGACAGTATATGTTTATAATCATAGTGTTGTGGAGCAGAGACTAGCACTAACCTGCCAGCCTCGTCAAAATGGTGAACTTAAGGTCTGTGAGGGACCCTGTCTCAAGAGAATAAAGAGGGAGAGTGATAGAGTAAGACACTTGTCATCCTCCTGTGGCCTCCACATATGCTCACATGGAAACATGCCCCTGTATCCATGTGCATACACAAGCAAACACCACATATATACACATATCACACACAGAAAATGTTAGACAAGTCTCAGAGCTGATGCTTAGAAAAGCAGGCACTAAACCAGAGTTAGCCCATGGACTACAGTTTGCCAGCTCTTGTTTTTAGCAAATAGAAAAGTTTAGGTTTGTCCATTATCAGTTTTTACAGTATGTGTTTCAGATTTTTACACTAGTGGTTTTGGTTTGTAATAGGTTTTTCTGCCCACCTTCCCCCTCCCCCCACCACCGAATAAGTTTCTCAACCACCGCAGTAAGCCAGATCAAGCCAAATTGGAAAAATATAACAAAAAGTTTATTTGAGCAAAGCAACTCCCAGGCAAGTTCTCCAGTCCCAGAGCTCAAGGCTAGAGAAGCTGTGCCCACAAATGACATCAAGGAAACTTTATAGGTTATAGGCAAGGGATGATGATGTGCCTAAGTATGGTCAAAAACTGAGTGCTTTAGGCGGGGACTTAGGCATAGACAACTTCAGGAGAGGAAGTCATAGTAGGCACCAAGAATGGCCTTTTTGGCACCTTTTCTTTGGAGACTCTGCATGAGCAGTATTTGGAAAGAGGCAGGAATGGGGCAGTCTGGAGGTTCCAACTGAAGAGTTTGGTTTGCTTTAGTTATTCATTTTTGTTATTGTTTGTTCACTTTAAGACATGATCTGTCTTAAATGCCTTCTCTTGCCCACATAGGCCTTGAACTTGCAGTCCCCTTTCACCGCTTCCCAGATAGTGGGGCAGTTATAGGTCTGTTATGAGGCTTGACTGCTTTAGTACTTTCATTAGCATCTTGATCTTTCAGAAATTATCTTAGATACAGTGAAACCTGGTGTGGGAGGTCCTTCTGTCTATGTGTTTCTTTTATTGGTTAATGAATAAAGAACTGGCTTGGCCTATAGCATGGGAGGAGGAAGGTGGAGTTAGAGGGACTCCATGGATCCACGGCCGGAGATAAATGTGCTGAGACTTTGCTGGTCTGCCACAACCTCGTGGTGATATACAGATTACTAGAAATGGGTTAAACTAAGATGTAAGAGTTAGACAATAAGAAGTTAGAGCTAATGGGCCAAGCAGTGATTTAATTAAGACAGTTTCTGTGTGATTATTTCTGGACTAAGTGGCCAGGAACTAACTGGCAGCCCCTCCTGCAACAGAAACCCATAGGATACCCCTCCTCACTATTTTCTCCTTTTTCCAGAAGTTTCTACTATTCTGAGATTGTTTATCTACTATGTAAGCTTTTTTTCTGCTTTGTTTTGTTTTGTTGGTCTATTTATTTATTTTCTTGCACAAGCTAGGCAGACTCTACTGATAAGCTACGTTCTGAGCCCTTGTTTTGTTTCAGGACAGTCTTGCTTTGTATCTCAGTCTGGTTTGGAACTTGCCATGCTCATGGCTTAGTCTCCTAAGTATTAAGATTATAGATATGTACTGCCGCAGTTGGCCTTTGATTTCTTTTAAGAACTATTTTTAAATTATGTCATTTTTGTTGTTGTTTTTGTTGTTTTAGACAGCTGAACACTACCAGTTACTGGAAACATTTTAATTAATGGGCATGTAGGCAGTATTTTTAAATGACACTAATGATGATACATGAAAAAAGATTTGACAGTATTGCATATCATTAATATTTTAATATGGATTCAAAATACTTTCCCAAGAATAAACAGTATGTGTTGACCAGATAAAAATAAAATCCAAGCTGCTGTGGTGAGAGGAAGCCAAAAAGAAAATACTAAGAGGATGTTCAGAAACTGGATATTGACCTAGACCAAGGTCAGCAATCTAAAGCCCTTGGGCCAAATCCACCCTGCTGCTGCCAGGACCATACCCACACCTGCTCATTAAATGATCTATGGCTGCTTTTGTGTTCTACCTGCTAATCTGAGTAGTTGTGATAGAGATCCTAAAGTATTTTTTTACTTCACGGGCATTCGTGGAAATAGTTTTCTGACTCCCATCTAGATAGAATTTCATACTAATTCAACAAAGCAGAGTTTGATAAGGCTGTGTCCTGTTTTGTTGAGTGCACTGGAAGTTTTGGAAACATCATTAAAGATCAATAACAAAAACTACCTATGGATTATGATATCCAACTAGCGTAGCATTGGACAGTTGCAAAGCGAGTAACACCGGTGTGGTGATGTTCTACCACATCCCAGCAACCTTAGAGGCTGAGACAGGAGAATGACTTTTAAAAAGGAAGTTTTGACCAGAATAACTACAGATAGCTGTTTTCCCTAATCATCTTTATTCATGATTTAACTCTGAAAACTAGCTTTTATTTTTCTTTGTTTGATTGTTGTTCCATCTATCAACTTATCTTTTCTTGTTTTTTAGGGAAACTTTCTCACATAGTCATTGACTAACACATGACACTTGAGGATATACTTTTCTATAAAGCCTATATATGACAGGAAGTAACTGTAAGATCAAGAATAACTGATATATGCAGATTCAAATAAGTCAAATACAACTAAGAACAGCCTGTAGAGTAGGGAAAGAGTGATCTAGCTAAGGTCCCCAAAAATTCCATAATTATGAATGAATGAATTACTGTGCTGAGGCCATATTTTAATATGGGGAATAGTGGAATACTTTTATAAAAAATAACAGTAGAAAACTATATCACTTAGGTAATACTTCCTCTTTCTCTCTCTCTCTCTCTCTCTCTGTATGTGTGGGAGGTAGGGGTGTACATGTGCATGTGGAGGTCAGAGGTCAGCATCTGGTATTTTTATTCTCTTTCCTTCTTATTTTTGAGATGAGATTTCACTGAACCAGAAGCTCACTGATTAACTAGATTAGCTGGCTATTGAGTTTTAGGATCCACCTGTCTCCATCCCCACCTGCCACCCACCTAGCGTTAGTATAGCAGACACACCACCTTGTCCAGTGTCCAGCTTTTGTGTGAGTGCCGGAGATCTGAGCTCAGGTCCTCATGCTTTCACTAAGGTACTTCACTGGTAGAACAATCTTCCCAATGTCAGTAAATCATATTTTAATATTATCTGATTCCTACCAGCACATGACATTATAGTCATTTTGGGCCCCTTTAGTTTAAATGGGGCAATAGCATATTAATCATAACTCAAAAGTTAAGAAATAAAGCCTACCCTCTTTTTATAAACATTTGTTTTAATTTAATTTTAGTAAAAGTGTCAAAACTGTAAATCTGACAACTTAACGTGCCTAGATTAGAAAAGTAAATTGGGCTAGGGAGGTTGCTCAGTGGTTGTCTAGTATACCCGTTCCTACACCAAAAGGAAAAATGGAGAGGGAAAGTACAAGTTAAAATATTAGCTTTTTTAAATAATGAGTTTTATAATCTGAAACTATTATCAACATGTTGCCAAGCACAGATTTCAGTAATGTGGTAAAGATAATTTCTAGCTAGCACATTAGTTTTGTTCCATCACCCACTGTATGCCCACACCTAGATCAGTAGCAGACACTTAGGGGACACTTGTGTGCTTGTTTGGTTTCTGCTGCTGTAGTAAACCAGTAAGTAAAACCAGCCGGGAAGGAAAGGTATTTTTACATCTTGCATGTTAGAATATACCATCCAGGGAAGGAGCTCAAGCAGGAACCTGGAGCGGGAACTGAAGCAGAGGCCACAGGGGAATGCTGCCTACTGACATACTTTCCAGGGCTTGCCCAACCCACTTTCAGTATACAACCCAGGAACACCTGTCCAAGGATGGCACTACCCACAGTGGGCCATTAATCAAGAAAATGCCCTACAAGCTTGATGGAAGCAGTTCTCAGCTGAGGGTCCCTCATACCAAGTGACTCTAGTTTGTGTGAAGTTGGCAAAATCTAACCTGCACAGCTCAATAGATATTTGAGGTATTTTTGTATTTATTTTATTTTATTTGTATTAGGATTCTCTAGAAGATATTTGAAGTATTTATTGACAGTGTTCAACTTTTTTAGAGACTTTCTATATTCCTGTAGTATTTTAAATTTTTTTCTTAGAATCCTTTTACAAAGGATTGTCCCAACTGGCCTTCCTGACTAGAAGTCCTTGGCTGGTGTTATCTTGGCCTCCATAACTACAGTCAGCTGTGGCTAGTGAGTGACTGTAATTACCATGTGTACAGAATAAGGACTTGACGTATTTTGGCATAACACATTGTTGATAAGCAACAAACACCATTTTGGTTGGGGGGTGTTTTTCTTTTGGTGTGTGTGCGTGTGTGTTTTCTTTTTCCAGTCCAGGGCCTTGTGCCTTCTAAGTAAATATTCTACCTCTAAGCCACAACTTTAGCTCCTAGCATAGCACATTGTATATACAATACTGCTTGGCATTATTACATAAATCAAAATAAGTGACTTAGTTTTTCAGTCAATCTTCAAATTTTTTTAAGCAACTCATTCTTAAAACATTGCTCAGAGCTGACTCATTCCAGAGATAATTAAGGTTATATATCACTGTCTTCCTTTTCAAAGGGAGGTCAGAGAATTCTAAGATTTAGAAATTGTTTTAAAAACAATTCTGAGTTTCAGACTAAGACTTATTTCAGAATAAGGGAATGTGCTGGGCTTCACATACAATTTTATTCCATTTTTCCTTACAAGTCACACCTTCCTTTGATGCACATCTTCTTCCTCCAAACTTAGAACTGCTCTCCTGGGTTCCATAGATCCTTTGATGACATAGGATGGGAGCGTTTTTTCTTAGTTTAGATAGTGGAAGCTATTTCAGAAGAAATGCTATATTTTTAGGGTCTTAGCAATAAGGCCATCCTCTGTCTTATATGTCTCTGCCAGGGAACCCACAAAGTTCCCACTCAGGAGCTTGTCCTTCCATGTATCTTCCTCTAGTGCCTCTCAGCCTTCCTAATGCCACAGCCCTTTAATACAGTTCCTTATGGTGGCCCCAACCATAAAGTTATTTTCATTGATACTTCATAACTGTAATTTCACTACTGTTAATAAATTGTAATGTCAATTTAGATGACCCCGGTGAAAGGGTCATTCAATCCCCAAAGGTGTCGTGATCCACAATTTGAGAACCTCTGTGTCTAGAACAAGCATTTTGGGACCAGAGAAATAATCGTTCTGAACTTGATATCATCTGTCTTGCTACATGAATGTTCACTACCACATAATTTATAGTAGCCCAAAAGTAGAAATGACCTAAATGTCTAAACAATTGGCTGTTGTTTAACCATAAAAAGCAACAAAGTTCTGATACATGCTACTACCTGGAAGGCCTTAGAAAGATGTAAAGTGAAAGAAGCCAGTCACAAAATTATCTCCCTTACCCAAGAATGCTTATTCGAGGGGAATGGTTCACAGGAAAGGAACTCCAGCCTTGGCAGCCAGATCTCAAAATAACAGCTGAAAAATCCCAGTCATGCTCACAACAGACAGCACTAGTCTCTTGTATCCTGTAGTCAAGATCACTTACGATTGTTGTCCTGGAGACTCACAGTAAGCACATAGGACAGCTAGGACTGCCTGTATCTTCAGACAGGATCCTCATGATGAGAAAAGATCTGGAGTGAAGTCTGCTTATGCTTGATCATTCCCAGTAAAGAAGAGGCCTCTCTAACAACAGTGTTCTTAGGTGCTGTCCAGGTGCACTCCTTGTAAGACAGATTCTCAAATCCTTACAAAGACCAAACAGCCAAATTCCATGCAAACACAAATAAGTAAAAAGCAAATAACTTGATGCTAGTCTCTCTCTGTCAATAACTTATTGACCAGATTTTTCTGTACTCTTAAGGGACTGTGACCTGTGCTCTCTGATTTTTTTGGAAAACAGATTTATAAATGAAAACTTGGAGATTATTTCATCATCAGAGAACATACAGAAATGTTTCCTTAAGAACAACAGAGTAACTTTTCCTTGGGAGCTTTAAGCAGCATTTGCCTTCATTTTCAGTGGGGATATTAGATGGGGCCTCATCATGTAGCCCTGGCTAACCCAGAACTCACAGAGGCATGCATCTGCCTCACCAAGTGCCGAGTTTAAAGGCACTCGGCACCACACTCCACCAGCATTTGGATTTTAAACATTGCTCCAACCTTCAGAAACTTCAGAAACATACAAGAAGTAATTGAAATATGTAAATATTTCTTGTCCTTTATACTAATTCACCATTGTCCTAGGAAATAAAGTAAGATGCCTAAAAAGCACCTTCATATTATCTCTGTATTTATGTCCAAATCAGCATCTGGTACATATGTCATAAAAATATTTGAGTGAATGAAAAACTTAAAATTTAACTTGCCATAGAGAATTTACACACCACTGGATTATTATTAGTTTATAAAATTTTACAAATATTGACTCTTTCGCCTGAATGTGATTAAGTTTGATAATCAGGAGAGAAGCATATATAAATGTAAACCTTAAATATTTTAATTTTTTATATTTATTTATCATATATATGCACTCACATTTTTAGTTTTGTTCTTTATAGTGTTTTATATTTTCTGAAAGTAAAAAACTCCTGATTGGTGAGATTGATTAAAAATAAATACTGAAATATAAATAAGCAAAAGAAAATGTTTTGATAATTATAAATATTAAAATGAGGATAATATTTAATATGTAGTGAAATGGTCAAGTGTTTTTATTTCTTTAAAGTTACTCTGAGGAAAAAGTCTCCTAATCTCAGGGTGTACTGTTACAGCTCTTTGATCATCTTCTGTGGCACATTTGGTTAAATTTCATTCATTCATATGTATCTGATATTCTTTGTTAGGATGTTAAGTTGTTCCACTTTCTTAAAAACACTTTTGATGCTAAATGTTCAAACTATACCCATAATCACTTCAAAAATTATGTTTAATAGCTAAAATAGTCTGCTTTTAAAAACCAACAAATATTTCTGTAATTTATCATTTGAGAATGACCATTTCTGTCATATTTTGCATAGAAAGATTTAGGGGTATGGAATATTTGCTTCCTCTTCAGATAATAAATAAAAAACTATTCTTGAAATAATACTTCTAAATTTGAAGTTCAATTTGTTTGTTTTTTAAAACAATATCAAGTAGCAAAAGACAAAAATGCTCCACATAATCTTTTTCACCTAGTTTGAGGGTAAAGCGCCCCTGTGCTGAGTTTCAGAAGTTGGCATTATCTGAGAAGTTGCTATTTTTATGTCCAGCTGTAATGTTTCTAATTGTGGTGCTGGGAGGAGTGGGCACTTTCTTTCCCAGAAGGCTCTGCATTCTAAACATGTACAGGTCAGTTTCATATAACGCTACCAACAAGAAGCAGTAGGCCCTTTGCAGGCTGTGTTTCTAACCGGAATATTATGAGCAGGCCCTGGGAGTCACAGGCTGTATTTGGGAACCAGCTGCATGTCAGGACAAGCATGGATTGTGGTCCCAGGAGGCTGAGAGAACACAATGATTAAATATAATTTATTTGGAAGATAAGAAGAAAAAAGTACTGACAAGATTGACATTGTCTTCGGAAGTGAGCTGACTGCTTGGAAAGTAAACATTCACTTTTCAAAGATGATGATCAAGGAAACATCTTTGCGAAGGGACCCGGATTTAAGGGGAGAATTAGCTTTCCTAGCAAGGGGCTGTGACTTTGTTCTCCCATCACGGTTTAAGAAGCGACTGAAGTCATTTCAGCAGTCACAGGTTTGAAATTTGGGTGTTTCTTTTAAATATTTTAATTACTAATAAAATCACCCAGTAAACTAACACACAAATAATTTTATTACTCACTTGTAGTTGATATTAGGTCAAGGAATTAATCTGTGTTTTCTATTCAGCTATTTGCAGAAAGCTATTTGTAGAGGATTCCAGCAGGTTTAAAAATAGAGCTTCTGGGGCTGGAGTACAGTACTCACATTTTTACCCGGTAGGGAGGGAAGCCTGTTTTGCAGACAATAAATACAACTTAACAGTTATTTACGAAGCATACTAGAAAACTGTAATTCCTGTAGAAACACAATTTTTAAGTTTAAATAAGTAGATTGTATTACAATATAGTTATAATGAATGTTTATCTAAAAGAATATGGATCCTGATAATATTTATAAAAGCAGAGTATCTTTTACTTTATTTATTAGTGTGTGTGAATGATGTATGTGAACACACAGACCACAGCACACATGTAGAGATCAGAGAACAACTTTTTAAAGTCAGCTCTTGCTCCCACTTTTATGTAGGCCCTGGGTATTCAACTCTGGTTACCAGGCTTGTGTGGCAAGTGCCTTTATCCATTGAACCATCTTGCCAGCTCCCAAAGGTATTTTTAGATAAAGACAACAGTATATGTCTACAGTAACTGTGGACATGTAGATAATGAAGCATAACAATTTCTTCTAAATTTTAAACAAATACCTAGTAAGCTGAGACTGATTGTTGCCTGCAGCGACTACAGAGTCTGTGCTTCATTGCTTATAATCTTAGGGCCAGTGTCTGTGTCATCAAACAAGTTGCCTAAAATGGAATACAATACAAGTCAAGGACTGTACAAGTGCTAACAATCCAAATTCCAATAAGGAACCTTAATTTCATAGTGATTCTGACCCAGAAAAACTTCAAATTTAGGGGTGAGGCTTGTGATTTGTTTTTCATGTGTCAAAATGTCAAATGTGTCAAATATTGGAACTATTATAGTGACAATATCAGCAACTGTTCAGAATCACTAAGTAATGTTGTAATGGTGCTGAAAACCTGAAATAGAGAATTGAGACACTTTTCCAACGTACTCTTTTTTATTACCAGTCCCATATTGGATCAAAACAGCTTTATTTAAAGTGAGGCTATATTAAACTTGCCAGCAAGTCAGGTTACAATTGCAAGTTTTTTTTATCTATGTTTGCAAAGTCAGTTTTATTATACTACTTTAAGTTTTAAAGTATGTGTCTCCCAATTACGCAATTACAGGTAAATTGATAGCGCTGAAAGTTCAGAATAAATGCATATTTTTATATTATTTTTCTTTATTAACCAATGAATTAATAAATACTTATTTATTAGTAATTTGCTTTGTATTAAGAAGTATACACACACGCACACACACACACAAAAGATAATAGTAGGCCATCAAATGTTTTCCCATTCAGTTAAATTTAGCAGCCAGTGTTTGTTCTGAATGTTGTGTTCATCTGTCGGTACAAATGCACAGTTAACACTGAAGGTCGTGCTCTAGACCTCAGCATGTGTCCATACTCACTGGCAGCAGTGGTCTTAATTCTAATGCCATAACTGCCCTGAAATTAAACCTCACTTCACTGGATATCATACTGTTGAAAACACTTTGAAGAAACAGAATTTTGATGATTGAATTTTCTTGCACAAAATAACAGAATAGACATGACGCTGATACACAGATCTAGGTAGAGCCTCTGAAGATCTGCCCTATTTCAGAATTTCAAGAATACTTTCTAGTGCTGCTGACTCATATTTGCAGATTTAGCATTAAAAGCAAAGAAATGTTTGTTCAGACTAGATTGTCACTTTGCTAAATCAAGAGAAGTTTATAAACTTTGGATTGCTTTACAAGTGGACATGATTGTTTATTATTAAATCTAAAGGACTGTGCCAAATTCTGCTTCATTTATAATCTTTTGAGAACCCCGCTGTTTAGCTTTGTTACTCATTGCCTTTCACGAGGACAAATATGTGCTCAGCATTGCTTGGAACCGTTTATATATGTTGCATTCTGTTATTTCCTTAAGTCCCCACAGTCTTGCAAAAAATGGGAAATGTGATTTCTGTTTATTACTGAAATTCGAAAAGATTAGGTAACACTCCTGAGGTCACAGACTTTTAAGCCATCACTGTTTCTGTTATGTTTTTTATGTTCATTGGCCTCATTTCCTTCTGTGCTGGTCCTTCTTTGACTGTGGCTTTATATGGGATCACTGTCCAAACATTAGGAATAGCAAGGTCATTGAATACTACCTTGTGTTCACAGTAAATTTAAAAAAAAACACACAAAAACTTAGTTAGGGGGGCTGGAGAGATGGCTCAGTGGTTAAGAGCATTGCCTGCTCTTCCAAAGGTCCTGAGTTCAATTCCCGGCAACCACATGGTGGCTCACAACCATCTGTAATGAGGTCTGGTGCCCTCTTCTGGCCTGCAGACATACACACAGACAGAATATTGTATACATAATAAATAAATAAATATTTTTTAAAAAAAAACTTAGTTAGGTCTGGGGAGGTAGCTCAGTGGCAGAGAACCTGCCTACCAGTACTGGGTGAGACTTCTAGCACACACCTCAAAACCTAGATACTCAATAACTATGTCTATCTCTCATACTTTATGTAGCATCTAACACATTGCCCTGCTCTGACCCTTGTTAATTTAGAACCCTATAAGCCTTCATGAAATCTTTTTCTTTTTTAAATTTATTTTGGTTTTTCGAGACAGGCTTTCTCAGTGTAGCCCTGGCTGTCCTGGAACTTTATCTGTAGACCAGGCTGGCCTAGAACTCTGATATCTGCCTACCTCTGCCTCTCAAGTGCTAGAATTAAAGGCGTGCGCCACCATTGCCAGGCACCTTTTTTATTTTTTCCTGCTAGGAATCTCAGAGTTGAATTTAGTCTTCATTGCTAAAAATAAACTTCTAAAAAGCGGTACATTTGGGTTTGGCGAGATGGCTCAGCAGTAGGAGCACCTGCTTCTCTTACAGAGGACATGGTTAGATTCCTAATATCCTCATGGCAGCACACAACCATCTATAACTCCAGTCCCTGTGGATCTGAAGCCCTCTTCCAAACTCCACAGCACCAAGCATGTACATGGTGCACATGGTAGCATACAGCTATAATCCCAACACTTGGGTGATGGGGGCAGGAGAATACTAAGAGCAAGGTCAACCTTGACTTTGTAGTTTATATAGTTAGAGTTCAAGCCCAGCCTAGTATACATTGAAACCCTATCTCAAAAAAATTTAAAAGAAGGAAAAAACAAAAACAAAAAACCTCCTATCTGAATGATGGTACACCTCCCTTGACCTTTTCCTGAAAGTCCTGAGTAATATCAGGTTCTCTGCTGCCTTACCATGCCTCTTTTCCCTGTCCCTTCTAATGTCCCATTGTACTTTTTGGGAAAAGGAACGATATAAACTATAAATTAACATTTAATTAACTATAAAGACTGGTAACGATGAAACTAGAAACCATGGTTCTTGCCTATTAGAGGATACCAAATGAGTTAAATTTTTATCGTAAGGAAAATAGCCCGCTATATCAGGGTCAGAGGCAAACAAATCAGCCAGAAGTTTTCTGAAATGCTTGTCAAATACTGTCAGTAATTCTACTTTGGTAAAGTCAAACTAGAAAAGAAACTTAAAATATCCCATATCCCAAATACACTTCAATATGTATATCTTATTTTTTAAGAAAGAGTCTCTTGAAGCCCATGCTGTCCTCTACCTTGCTCTAGAGCAGAGGATGGCCTTTAGCTGCTTCTAAGTGCTGGAACGACAAGCTTGTACCACCACACCTGGTTTTATAAAGTACTGGGTATTGAATCCAGTGCCTTGTGTATGGGAGATAGTCAAGAACTCTACCTACTAAGCTATATACCCTGCCCTAATTCTATACATTTTGGAAGGCAGTATGGTCACCACTATACCACCAATGCAGATATTAGATGTATATTTTTAAAGAAATTATCATTTCTTCCATTTGACAGAGGGTTGAAAATTCACACAAAGACCAAGAACAGTTTTCTTTTTTCTCTGTCGCTTTGGAGCCTCTCCTGGAACTATCTCTTGTAGACCAGGCTGGCCTCAAACTCACAGAGATCTGCCTGCCTCTGCCTCCCAAGTGCTAGGATTAAAGGTGTACGCGACCACCACCTGGCCCAAGAACAGTTTTCTAAAAGAGCCTAACTAATAAGTTCCAGCAGATTAAGAATACACCTTAACTGCACTGACTGTTCCAAAAAGCCATCTTTGCGCTGTCCCTGGGTCTGCTCTGTGCTCACTGCAGCCTTCTTTGCCTGCCGGACTTAGCTGGCCGCTGCCACAGCTTCTCACCAAAGCCTCCCCCTCTATATTGTATCACCCGCGTGCCCCACCATGTCATATGTGTCCTTGGACACCAGCTCTGAGTCCACAGACAAAGACTTGAAGGAAATGAAGGAAGTTGTGGAGGAAGAATGCTAGTGAGGAAAGTGTAGATGAAGAAGAGGAAGAAGGTGATGGCAAGGCAGAGGGTGAAAATAAAGATGAGGAAACCAAGGCTCCTATGAGCAAGCAGATAGTTGAAAATGAAGGGGATAATGATGTTGACACCAAGAAGCAGAAGGTCATTGAGGATAACTAGACAGCAAAAAGGGAAAGCTAAGCTTAAGGCTACCTACCAGAGTTTAAATGTGGTCATCTTTGAGTAGCAGAACAGGCTCTCCTGCCTATTGGGCAGTGCCACCTACAGATGATATGTACTTTTTACCTTCCCACCAAAACCACAGCATGAATTTACAACAGAGGAGGAACAAAAAAGAACCAAAACTTCCAAGGCCTTGCTTTTTTTTCTTAAAGATACTTCAAAAGGAAAATTTATATTTTTGACATATGCTCTCTATTTTTGTACATATTGTTAGGGGTCAGCCATTTTTAATGATTATGGGTGGCCAAACCAGACTTCAGAGTGTTCTCTGTCCTATTATGACTTTATTTGTGCTGTGACAATATTCATTATACACTCTTTTTTCTGAAAGGAAAAAAAATGCTTGTAGCTAGAGTTGGGGGTTGGTGGCAGGGATGGCATACACCTTTAATCTCAGCACTTGAGAGGCAGAGGCAGGTAGATCTCTGAGCTCCAGGACAGCCTGGTCTACAGAATAAGTTCTAGGACAGTCAGGGCTATACAGTGAAACCCTGCCTCAAAAAACAAAAGCAAAGTATTTTTCCACGCATTCCAGTAACTTTTTTGTGTGTATTTACTTAGCCGTACTAGAAGTAGTTGGTTTTTATGAAATGGTTTTAAAAGCCCAAAGATAAAAGGGTTTATTTTACTTAGTTGTTCTAACAACAAGAAGAATACACTTGAAGATCTTGATCAGCTGATACTGTTCTAGCTGATATTGCTCTTTGATTATCTTGAAATACTTGGTAACTGATAGATGGAAAAATTTACTGTAGGATTTTTAAACCATAAATCTAGATGATCAAGTATTGACAAACAATATGTTAATTTTTAATACGGAAAACATTCCCTAGAAGCATGCTTACTGCCCTCTAGAATACTCTAAAGTGTGTCTATTTGCACATTCTTGTATTTATATACAGCTTTTTATTGCTGATGAGGACTCTTGAAAAATATATACTGCTTAGAATTTTGTATCTTATAATCACATTTTTCTTCCAGATTCAGAATAAACCAGAAAAGAAACCTGCATCACCACTTCCATCTGCAGCTGCCCTTCCAAGTAGTCCCCAGCCTGCCTCCCCTACTCCTCATGTGAATGATGCTGTGACTGCACCGTTATCCATAAACATTCCACAGTTCTACTTCCCTGAAGGACTCCCAGACACCTGCAGTAACTATGAACAGATCCTAAGCAGAGTTGAAACTGCTTTCATGGATATTGAAGATCAGAAAGCAGATATTTATGAAATGGGAAAAATTGCAAAGGTAATATAACTGTTGAGTGAATGATCCCCTTTTGCTAGCAGTGCCAGCAGTGTCCCTCTTCCCTGCCTCTTTGCTCTGACTTTAAACACAGGTTTTGGTTTTGGTCTTCTTATGAAGAAAAATTACTTGATCCTAATACATCTGTGGTCCTACTTCATAGAATTTTTTTTAACCTTGACTGACCTTGAACCCATTTTGCAGACTAGACTAACCTTAGAATTTAGCACTTTTACCAGGCTGTACTTTAAGAGGCTAAAGGTTATAGTGGCCTGAGAGGCACATGGAAGCAAGAAGGAGATCAAGGAATGCCTGAGACCCCATTAATACTTTCATGTAGAAGGAATAATTTTTTAAAATTTGTAAACTTTTATTCTTTGAGATAAAGCCCTACCTTCTCCCCTTTGAATTTCATTGCCTCCAGAGTAAGATACCAGAGATACTTTCTAAAATTGTCTAATGCCTGTTTGGTGCATGAGCCAGGCTCTCTTGCCTGCTCACAAGTGTAGATAGATTATACTGTCCTATCTCTCCTTCGTGATAGATTTCTTCTCCTACCAGTTTATCCAGCATCTACTTTAAAGACCTTCTTCTCATCCTATTTGCAAAAGTGTACTTTCTAATCATGTTCCACCCTCTTCCCTAAATGACCTTACTGAGCTGTGTTGCTGTTAAGTGGATCACAACTAGAGAGATTTTTTTTAAAAAACTGAAAAATAATTTTTCTTATTTCTTCACCCTCTCCCCATGCCAGAAATAACTTGATGAGATGTTTCTAATAAAAATTTCTATTGCAGAAATAAGAGCTTACCTATCTGCACTGTTTTACCTATGAGGAAAGTAGTCCCACAAGAACTTAGCAGAAGTCATAGAACAAGTTCAAGTGAGGAAAGAGTTCTTCTCATTTCTAGCATGGTGCTGTTTCTATTTACATTATCTAGATGAGCATGCACCAAATAAGGCAACATCAGATAAATGGCCATCTAAATTAGAAGTTCTCTTTCTAGGGCATTGGGTTTCCTTACCCAATTTCCTGAGAGATAGCTGTTGTGTTAGATGATAGACTGAAGATACTAAATTCCCTGAATAGGCTAAAGCTACAGACCTAAATATGAAACATAAAATGTAGTGAGTGAATGAGTGAAATCTTCATTTGGAAGCAATTTGTTAAACCAAAACTCTAGAGACCAGGGTATCTGTAAAGAACGGGTTTTGAAGCATTACAGATGCTAACCAGAAAAATAAGAAAAGATGACCAGGTCCTGAGACAAGATTCAGCAACTACCACCAGACAGGTTAGAAGCAGTTAGAAAGTATCTACCAGATTAAAACTAAGAGCATTTTTATAGACATTCCAGGAAATCAGCGTGATGTACACTTGTTGGCAGAGACCACTTGTTCATTTCCTGGCCGCCCAGACCCAAAATAATCACACTGAAACTATATTAACTATAACACTGCTTGGCCTATTAGCTTATGCATATTTCTAGCTAACTCTTACATTGTAAATTAACCCATTTCTATTAATCTGTGTATCACCATGTGGCTATGGCTTCCCGGGCAAAGTTCCAGCATCTGTCTCCTCTGGCGGCTATATGGCATCTCACTGACTCTGTCTGCTCTCTCTATATATCTTTTCCAACCTGGCTGTATTCTGTTAAGCCATTGACCGAAAGCAGCTTCTTTATTAACCAATGGTTTCACAGCATACAGAGAGGAATCTCACATCACCTCTTCTTTTCTGTCTAAATAAAAAGGAAGGTTTTAAATTTAACATAGTAAAATTACATATAACAAAACAGTTATCAAGCAAGAATTACAGCTACAATATTTATATCTACTTTATCTTTTATCATAACTAAGAAAAACTATAACTATAGCAATCTATTCTTCAACACCATCAAAGACTCCAGAAGGATATAATATTACCTAAGTAAACAGGAAGTGCATTGTAAGCAACATCCAAAACTCTAGAATTGACAGAGACATCTTGCTACCTGGACAGTCACCCAAAGTTCTGTAATGTGGAATCCAATCTTCAGCACACAGGCCCATATTATCCGGTAGGCTTTTCCATGAAGCAGGAAATTTCAAAGACAGTTCTACCTATATTGGCAGTTTGTCAGTCACTTTCTTCTGTGTCCTGCAGAATGTCTCGTAGACTCTTTCATGAAGCAGGAACCCCAAAGGACCATCTTACCTTTAGGCAAGTTCAGCAGTCACTTTTCTGTGGGTCCATCATGTCCAGTTCATGCAGCATAACATCAAGCAGTCCAGGCAAGAGCAGATTCTTGCCCAGATGGCTAGCAAACTCCATAAGGAGCCTCTTTGATGCCCATCTTCCTCTTGAAATAGATTGGTGCTGGCAGGAGCAGTTGTGTCTCATTGTCATGAAAAGTCCTAAGTTCTTAAAACATTTTAAATGCCATATTCTGAAGGTCTCTGAAAGATCTGAAGAATATCTATCTAACTGAAATACATCCCTGTACATCTAGAAAACCTAACATAACTACAAGCTTGACTATTATAGATGACTTTCTATTAACCTATATTTCTTAATTGTACATTATATTTTTAAATGAGCTGCACAAACACAATATCTTAGTCAAGAGCAGAAATATATAACATAATTGATCTTAAATTTGTATCAATAAACCAAGATTCATACCAATGCAAAGTATCCATCTCTATAGCATATCCCCCTTTAAGTGTAAATAAACATTTATAAACAATATTTGGGAATTTGGGCATAGGTCTCTCCAAACTATTTCACATTAGCCTGGAAGGAATCCACAGGTTTCCATCTTCTGTAGAAACAAAAGCAGAACCTCTTTTCCAAAGCAACATATCCTTAGACTCAAATTTTGAAGTCAAGATATCTTTAAAATATATATATTGGTTTAGCTTAGCAGCCTGTACAATGAAATGCCTCTCTATCCTTAGTTCAATCACTGTCAAAAAATTCAAAGAAAACATAATATACATAATCCAGACTCTCTGTGTATTTTTCATCTTGATGTGCCTTATTATTATCTCCTTTAATCTATGACTGTCTTACTCTGTCTCTTTAAAAACTTTGTTTTATTTTTTCTATACTCTTTTTCCCTCTCTCTCATAAGCCTATGTACATTTTTTAAATACAATGTGACCCATTCAGAGGTTTATTTCTGTCGAATCTGTCTTTATTGCATATCTGTAATTATTTTCTGACCAGGAGTGCTTTAAAATGGTAAGCAGTGTGTTTGCAGCAGCCCTGGATGCTGGCTCCATCTCTCTCCGTCTTTCAGTATGGCAGAGGTACAATTACAGCCAGCTCTGAGACCGCCAGGTAGGAACCATGCTCACCACTTTAACTCTGAGAAGTGTACAACACATAAGCCCTTTTTATCTGAGTAAATGCTAAGTCTGCTATGCAGCGTACTGTGTGGCCTGGAAGTATCTCGTGTATGATGACGGGAATCCACCATGCTCTCCTGCCTGTGCACTCCTAGCAGACCTGATTCAGCTGCCTGCCCAGGCGGGGAGCAGTGAGCTGTGTGCATGGTCTCAGCTACTTACCTCCCGACTCTGAGTGGGCACAAAAGCATCCAGACCCAAAGTAGGTGGCAGGCATCAGCCCCAAACATTTCAAACCGTGTTGGCATGCCATTCTGTTCACAGAGGCTGCTTGTTTGTTTCCCGGCTGCCCAGACCCAAACTAAGCACACATAAACTGTTTTGATTAAAACATTGCTTGGACTATTAACTTATTCATATTTCTAGCTAGCTCTTATATCTTAAATTAACCCATTTCTATTAGTTTGTGTGTCGCCATGTGGCTGTGGCTTATCCAGCAAAGTTCTGGTGTCTGTCTCCTTCAGTGGCTACATGGTGTTTCACTGACTCTACCTATTCTCTCTATATATCTTTTCCAGCCTGGCTATATTCTGTTTTGGCCCAAAGCAGCTTCTTTATTAACCAATGGTATTCACAGCATACAGAGGGGAATCCCACATCATACACTGTCTATAAATAAGAAAGACAGGAGAGTGCAAAGCAGGGATACGTTTGGGGTAGGAGGGCCATCTGGATTAGCTCAGTTAACAGTCAAAAAGTTTTTAAATAAACAGAGCTTATTTGTAAAACATAAACACACTGGTCTTTATAATTAAATTTATTAGAATCTCTCAGAATTTTTTATCAGATGTTCACTGCATAAGTGCCAAATGGTTGTTTCTTAAGTAGGAACAATTTTTAAGAGAGTTAATTTTCCTGGAATGCTTCAAATGGGCAGATAAGGAGAAACTATCTCTGTTATGGGGCTAGGGGACCCATGTCTAGAGAACCATGGTGGTTTGAATGAGGTGTCCCCCATAGTCTTGGGCATTTGAATATACTTAGTGTCCAATTGATGAAGCTGTTTGGAAGGTTTAGAGATGTGATCTTGTTGGAGGAAGTATGTCATTGGAAATGAGCCTCAAGAGTATAAACCCTTGCATCATTCCTAGTTCACTCTCTCTGCTTCTTGCTTGAGGTTCAAGATATACATTCTCTGCTTCCTACCCTAGCCACCATGCCTCCACTCTACCATCGTGGACCCTTATTCCTCTGGAACCATAAGCCTAAATACATTTTTTTCTGTGAGTTGCCATGGTCATGGTGTTTTATATCACAGCAATAAAAAAGTAACTAATACAAAACCCTATCCTAGCGATGAATACCTCACAGCCACAGGCCTGCAGCTTATCCTGTTCTAAACAAGGATTCCTGGGATTTTCCTGTTCTCCTGAATATTCCCAACCCCTTAAGTGAAGAGCCTGTTCCTCACAGCCTACTGATCTGGCCCTCGCACCCTGGTACTTTAGTAGCACTGTCCTGCTCCATAACTAACTGTCCTGCTATCCCTCCACAGATGCAATGAGAGGAAAGTAGAATGCCTACTAAGCCCATATTATTCAAAGGACATGAAGACAGATTATAGTGAAGGCAGGGAAGGATCCTTTGGTGGTAGGAACCTAAGGAAGAACTTTACCAGCTATACAAAGTGAAGATCAATCCATATGTGGTATCATGGAAAGTTGCCTGTGTTGAAGCCAACACTGGAGGAATTTTAAAACCAAGACTATTCTTTTCCTAATCATTTAGTTAACTATTTACTGTTTATATGACATAGTAGCCATTTTACATGTGTGTGTGTGTGTGTGTATATATAGAGAGAGAGAGAGACAGAGAGAGAAATTAATTTGATGATAACCCAAAATTTTGTTCTTAGAAGCCAAATCTTTGTGTTAATTGTTCCTAGACATTAACTGTCAGCTTGGATAGCAAGATATACTGTCCATTCTGTTAAAACTACAATTGCATATAAAATGAGGGTATATGTATATGAGTTAAAACTACAATTGCATATAAAATGAGGGTATATGTATATTTTTACTTAAAAAATTATTTTGAGCAAGACATGATAGCACATGCCTGTGATCCCACCATTCAGGAAGTTTGAGTGAGACAATCTTGACTTCAAATCCAATGTAAGCTACAAAGCAAAACCTTATCTCAAAAATGAAGGTTATGATTATTTCCATTTGTTTTGCTTATATATTTTTTTGTTCGTTGAGACAGCTATAGGCCAAGCTGGATATGAACTTGTTTTATTTTTTATGCTTTATCAGCTAATTTTATTTAATTTTGCCTCTTCATTCCTTAGTATTTGTTTGGTGTGTGTGTGTGTGTGTGTGTGTGTGTGTGTGTGTGTGTGTGTGTGTGTGTGTGTGTGTGTGTGTGTGTGTGTGTGTGTGCGCGCGCGTGCGCGCACCCACAAAAACTGGAAGAAGTGGGGCATTAGTTCACCAGAGCTGGAGTTACAAGGGGTTTTAAGCAGCTGATGTGGGCGCTGGGAACCAAACAGGTCCTCTGAAAAAGCAGTTTGTTTGCTTAGCCACAGAGCCAGCTCTCCAGCCCTGCCTCTTTATTCTCAAACTACTTTAAAAAATTTGTTTGTATCTTCCAGCTACCTAATTTTACTTAACTTAGCTTTTACTTGGCTCCAGTTTCTTAGCACTTAACTAAATTACTTTATTTCAACATTCTTTACTAAGTGTCTTCTTTTGCCATGAGGCAGTCAACTCTGTCTCTAACACTTACTGCCCATTGTCTTGCAGCAGGGTAATGTAGAAAAGGGAGAACAGAGGCTGCCATTAAGGAACAGGGAGGTAGGAAAGTGTCGAGCAGTAAACGAATGTTTATGAATTCTTGCAGTTTATAAAAACATTTGGAAGACCAGCTTGTGTTTGTAAGCCCCTCTTGGTGGTGCTTAAGTGTAGCTATAAAGACAGGAGTCAGTTTTTTAAGTGCATAAAAAACCATGTTTATGAAATCAGCATCTGTTGGCATAGTTTAGCCCGCTCATCTTAGACCTCACACAGCCACAGAGAAGTTACTGTCCACTAATATCTGGCTAAATTTTTAGTGTGTACTTTATAATTTTTTCACATACCTTCAAGTGACGAGGGGGGAAAAGTGAATAGAAAATAAAGCTAACAGGGTAGTGTAGGCATGGAAACTGAGCAACAGGAAGAAGCGTTTGTCAGAGACAAGGCACCCAGTATAACATTGAAGAAAAAAATAAAACTCTTATCTGAATCATGCAGAGCTCTCCAGCTCCTCTCTTCTGGAGGGTATAGCACCATCTGGACTAATTGTGTCTGTGATTTATAGGAAAGTACCTTTG
Organism: Ondatra zibethicus; assembly: GCA_004026605.1. NCBI lineage: Eukaryota > Metazoa > Chordata > Mammalia > Rodentia > Cricetidae > Ondatra > Ondatra zibethicus. Next base: position 31,775 of record PVIU01008135.1, on the reverse strand, counting down.
TACTTACATCTCTCTTCTACAAAGTAGCCTAAAAATAGAGACACCTACCCTCTTATGCATGGGAAATCATGTGAATGCCCAATGAAATAATAGCCTTGAAACCACTCTTTAAAATACTGAAAGAACATGACAAATATTAAACAATCCCTGTGTATATCAGAACCACCTTGCTTTAGATTCTTTTTGTTTTGGGGCCATTCTTAGATTAAATTATAGGTGTTAGTCGAGTTTTCTTTACTCAGATGACTTTATTTTATTTTTGGTTTTTGGAGCCTGTCCTGGAACTAGCTCTTGTAGACCAGGCTGTTCTCGAACTCACAAAAATCCGCCTGCCTCTGCCTCCCGAGTGCTGGGATTAAAGGCGTGCACCACCACCGCCCGGCTTACTCAGATGACTTTAATTACCACATTATTACTCTTGCTTCTTCTAAAGCTGTTTCCTAAATATATTTTCTATATCACTTGTCACCCATTTTCTTCCTTAAAAAAATGAGTCTTCATACTGGTTAATTCTCTCCTGTGTTACTAAAAACCCCATTAGGTGCTCTCAGATTTATATCACTTACTTCCAGGTTCTTACTGATCAACTGTCTCCCTTTACCCTAATTCATTTACTTTCAACAAATGCAGCCAAGCATGTGTTTCCTTAATATATCACAGTGTAGGTCCACAGCCTGGCTGGCCATCATTACATTATCCATTTTTTTCCCTTTGACAATTGTCTGCTAGGACCTGATACCCTCCTGCCACTAACACTTCGGTACTCAGGTACTATGAGAAAAGGGTGACCTTTCCTAATCTATTTCAAAGCATTTTCATTGTTAAATTTTATCTTTGGGGTTTTGCCTTTGAATCATAATGAGTTCATGTTTTAATGTCTTGGTAACTTATACTATTCCTTATGAACTGACATATCTGCACTTTAACAGCAGTTATAGGGAGGAAAACTCTTTCTTTTCCCTCCTCAATTTGCAGACCTGTGCTTTAACAGCAGTCATCTGGAGGAAAGATATTTTTCTTTCTCCCTTTATTTACAGACAGGACTGTTTGATGCCTTTCTGTCTCATTATTTTCAGCTAGTAAATTGGGGTTTTTTTCTACTCTGTATTTTTTACTTAAAATTATTTTTCATGCAATATATTTTAATAATGTTTTTCCTTCCTCCAACTCCTCCCAAGTACCACCCCCAACTTTATATGTGTGCACTCTCTCTCTCTTTGAAATAAATACATGCATATACACATACACAACAAAAACCAAAACAACCAAAAGACCAATAAGACCAAAAAATGATAAAAAAGGAAACAAAAATCCCACCACAAAAACAATGGAGTTCATTTTGTGTTACTCCTGGATATAGGGCTTGCCGTGGAGTGTGGTTGATATACCCAGTGACATTGGAGAAAATGTTTTTCCATTGCTAGCAGGTATCAGTTGCAAATAGTTTCTTAGTTAGGGGTGGGATCCTGTGTCTACTTCCCCTCTCATTGCTGGGACCCCATCTGGCTTGATCGTGTACAGGTCTTGTGTGTGCTGCCACAGTCTCTGTGAGTTCAGGGTCTCTAGATACATCAGTCCTGTTGTGTCTAGAGACCCTGTTCCCTTGAAGTCATCCATCACCTCTATCTCTTAAAATCTTTCTGCTCTCTCCCCTACATAGATCCCTGAGCCTTGAGGAGTGCTTTGATGAAGACATCCCCTTTAGAACTGAGTGCTCCAAAGTCTCTCACTCTCTGCATATTGTCTACTAGTATTAATTCCCATCTACTCCAAGAAACTTCCTTGATGAGGGTTGAGTGATACACTGATCTGTGGATACAGCAATATGTCATTAGGAATCATTTTATTGATATGTTCCTTTAGCAGAATAGCAGTAGTAGGTTTGGGAGAAAAGATCTTAACCCAAGGGAATGAAAGTTGTTTAGTAATAGAAGTTGCCCTACAATACTGTTGATTACGCAACTATGTAGTATCTATAACTATATTAGTCCTTCCAAGGCTCAAGGAACATTAAGGAGAAAAGAAAGAAAGAATGCAAGAGTCAGGTGATGGGGAGGACCAATGAACACTATCTTCTAGGCATGACATGGCCCTTGCATTGGAGATGGGAAGGGTTCATGGTGCCTGTGTAACTCTAGAGAACTCTAGGCTTTTGACAGATGCTGGAGGCAGGGGACGCATTTCTCTTATATGCTGCATGGGATATACCTTTCATCTAAAAGTGTAGTTTAAGTAAAGTTTCTGTTTATTTTTAGTTTGTATGTCTTACCTATATGTCAAATAATCCACTATTATTATGCCAAGACTTATATGACATTTTATATCCATTAATATTTGTTTATAAAATGGTGAGCTTTGGTGCATATATATTTAGAACTGTTGTATCTTCTTTATTAATATGTACTGGACATCTTTATCTCTTCTAACTTAGTTTGAAGTTGATTGTGCACCAAATAACTACATGTTATATACACACACTTATATATGTATACAATATATAAATCTATATTGTATATATATGAGACCAAATACACACTGTTCATGTAAGGAAAAAAAAGTTGCCCAAAAGGTGATAAGCATGCATCTCCTAGAAGGGCTTCGGCTGAAGTTGGTGACTCTCCTGATTCTTGAGCTCTTCTAATTCTGAAAAACTCATGATTGATTCCCATGGTTAGAGTTTCAAACTCTTTGGCAAGCCCCTTGTGCTTTGACTTTTTTTTTTATATCCTGTTGCTGTAATAAAATGCTCTGACCAGAAACAACTTGGGTAAGAAAGGGTTTATTTGGCTTAAACTTCCAAGTCACAGTTCATCAGTGAACTATTCAGGGCAGGAATTCAAAGCAAGCACTTAGAGGCAAGAACCATGAAGAGTACTACTTGCTGTCTCCTTGTCTGGTCAATGTTCATCTAGCTTCCTTAAACAATCCAAGATCACTTGCCTAAGGATAGTGCCACCCTCAGTAGGCCGGGCCCTCCTTCATCAATTAATAATCAAGATAATCTCCCACAGACATGCCCACTGACCAATATGATTTAAGCAATTCTTTAATCAAGACTTTTTCTCACATGACTCCAGACTGTGTCAAATTAACAATTAAACCTAACTTTGTATCTGTGGGTCCCCCACAGCCAATAACCTGTCACTAAGGCTACCTAAGAGCATTTCCTTAGAACCCATTGTGCATGAAAAGAGGGACTTGGACTGGGTGAAGTGGATTTGTCAGTTTGCCTACCCAAAGTATCTTAATTTTTAAGCTTTGTACCATGACTATCATAATTTCTGTAATAGACAAGGATCTCGTGGCTGCTAAGCTATACTATTTCTCATTCTTGACCTCTGTAGAAGCTTTCAGCCTCTGGACTTAAGCAGTCTTAAATTCTGGTTGTAAGACTCTCTAGCCTGCAACATACCACTGAATTTCATGGCAGAGTTGATTCTGCTGATCAGGCTGGCTAGTTATGTGTCATTGCCCTTATTCGCTGCTCAGTGTGTGTCTCTCCTGGTTTCATTCTCAGTCAAAGGGGATGACCTTCCCAATATAGAAGGACTATTCAAGTAACCATTGCTTTATTAGAACCACCACACTAGTTCTCAAGAAACCCTAAGTTCTATTTGCTTGTAGAATAAACTTCATTGTTCCTACAGGCAACAGTCTCTTGTTTCTGCCTGTTCTGTTTTTTACCTCTCTTGGCTTGAACCCTGCTTTCCACATCTTCATCTCTAACATGAACTAGCAGCAGTCTGGGAATCTCCCAGGACAGTGTCCAGCTAGGTATTCTTCAGGCTCCTGTGGAGAATTTCATACCAGAAACACTTCCCCTAAACCCAAGGTAGATAGACATCTAGTCAACCTCCAAAGGAAAATCTTCCTTTTGCAGAAAAATGCTGTGCAATGAAAGTATCTTTATCTTTTCACAAGGTGTGACCCCCCCCCCTCCTTCACAAAATCCTAGACTGGAAACAAGCTTTCTGTGTGTGTACAAAAATAGGAAGATTTGAAGTCTTTCTCTACTAATATTTATGTGTTCTTGATTATTGGAAATAAATTTTCCCTCTAAGGAAAAATTGGTAATTTAGTAAGAACTCTTTCTTACAAAAGTAAATGGATAGTATTGAAGGATACTTTTTAATTAAAAAGCAGAACATTTTATTAGGAGAAATAAGCTGGTGCTTTTTAGGGTCTTGAAGTTTTATTCTAAGTTCTTACTAAGATTTTTATAATGCATAGTTACTTGCATTATAGTTACCTTCCAACATAAATGAATAATAGCATTATGTTTCTTACCTTTCATCTTTTACTTGGATTGTAATCACTTAAATAGATTTGATAACTGTTTCTTACACAGCCTAGAATTTTCAGAAGAGGAAACTATCAAATCGTGTGTGTGTGTGTGTGTGTCACACATGCACTTAGGTACAAGTGCCCTTAGAAGTTAGAGGTATCAGATAACCTTGGAGCTTGAGTTATAGACAGTTGTGAGCCACCTTTATAGGTGCTGGGAGTTTCTCTCTAGCCCCATGCTAGAGCATTGTACTTCCTTAGCCAGTTAGCCATCTCTACAGTTCGTTTTCTAGTTTAGTTTTTTTGTTGTTTTGTAAACCTGGCGTTTCATAACAATATGCAAGGAAAAATAAGGAAGTTGGTACTAGAGTGTTTTAATAGCAAATGACCTGGTAATAAAAGTGACTACATTTTCTGTTCAAGAAATAAAGGGCATATACAACCATAAGTTTAGTCATTTCTTTCTAAAAGGTAGAAAAATATATTATGTAAAAGTGGCAGGGAGAGATGCTGGTTTTCTTCAGCTACTATTGGGAGGGAAAAAGGTAAACAGCTTTCCACTTCCTTCACTGAACATGCAGCCCTCTATTGTTCTTCTGCTCTCCCTCTTGCTCCCTCCCCTCTCTCTCATTGACCCCAATAGCCCTTCTGTCCACTGTTGCATGACAGGTAAAAGTCCATGTCTCTTCCCTTGGCATGTCATCCCTTCTCTTAGCTTACTCTGTATGTTTTGGTTTGCAGGTCTGTGGCTGTCCACTCTATTGGAAAGCCCCCATGTTCAGGGCTGCAGGAGGAGAGAAGACTGGATTTGTGACAGCACAGTCATTCATTGCCATGTGGAAAAAGTAAGTATATGAGCAGTCATTCTGAGACTAGCAAAGAATTGTGTGGGCCTTATAAAAGGTACTTATCTTAATATCTTATTCATTTTCCTTGTGTCTTATAGTTCAAAAAGGAAAATTCTATGATTCATTACTAATTATACCCACAAACCTTTGTCTTTTTTGCCTTTAAATAATGACAGGTGTGGTGACAAATTCCTTTAATATCAGCACTGTGGAGACAGAGGCAAACAGATCTGTGAGTTTGAAGGCAACCTAGTCTGCATAGCTAGTTCTAGGCTAGCCAGGGCTACCTAGTAAGAGCCTATCTCAAGGGTGGGGGGGGGTAAGAGGGCTAGAGAGACGACTCAGCAATGACTGCTTCTTTAGGTAACCTTGGTTTGATTTCCAGCACTTGGTGACTCACAGTCACAGCAGTCTGTATCCTAGTTCCTGAGTATCCAGAGCCCTTTTCTGGCCTCCTCAGGCACCAGGCATGCATGTGGTACATACAGAAAAAAAAAACCCATACACATAATTTAAAAAAAATGAATCTTTAAACAGTAAATCAAATCTGCATAGATACTTTTTAAGTAGCTATTAATTTGACAGTTTCTTTCTTGGTTTTTACCTATAAAAGTAGAGACTTGGGATTTGAATCCAATAGCAATAATAAAAGTACATAAAGACTCTCCTTTATGGGCAGAACTATGTATGTCACAAGAAAAACACATATGCAGGCTGGAGAAGTGGTTCTGTGTGGATAAGAGTGCAAATAGAAGGACTTGACTTCAAATCCTAGGACCCATATAAAAAGACAGGCATGGCTGTGTAAACCTATAACCCAAACATTATGAGATACAGAAACAGGAAGATCTCAGGACTCATTGGCCATCCAGCCTTTCAGAAACTTAAAGCTTAAGGTTCAATGACAGGCCCTATTTAAAAAAAAAATAAAGTGAAGAGGTAAAGAGGTAGAAAAATAATGTCCTTTAGACACCACAGCACACATGCATGTGTACCTGCCTATCCCTGCAAATGCACCATTCACACACATACACACACACCAGAATAAAGTTTAAAAAGAAAAATATAGTTACAGTCTTAAATAATCCAGTGGAAAATTATATCTGGTTGACTTATCAAAATCACTAAATTCTTACAGATATTAATCATCACTTTTTTGAGAATGGCAGTCAAGGAACAAAATACTAGATTACTTATAAAATATTCTTGACTTTTAATATTCTGATAAATAATCTCAAATTCAAACCCAACTTTTTCTTTAAATCCCCTCCTTGGATGCTATTTGTAGATGGAAGCTTCTATCTTGTCAGGTCCTAGGAAACACACAGAGGCTTATATTAATTATAAACCATTTGGCCTCTTATCTCAGGCTTATTATTAACTAGCTCTTACAACTTAAATTAACCCATAATTCTTATCTATGTTTATCCACATGGCTTGGTACCTTTTCTCAATAAGGCATTCTCATCTTTCTTCCTCTGTGTCTGACTAGAGACTGACTCTCTACGTTTTTTCTTTCCAGAATTCTCTTAGTCTGATCACCCCACCTATACTTTCTGCCTGGCTACTGGCCAATCAGCATTTTATTAAATTAATACAAGTGACAAATCTTTACAGTGTACAAGAGCATTATCCCACATCATTTCCCCTTTTTTCTTTTCAAAACAAGAACTCTGAATTTAATCTCCTTTGTTAAGCTTTTTTTCTGACTATTATCTACAACAACTTGTAACCAACACTCTAAACAAAGACAAATCTCCATAATCCATTTTTGGGGAATGTGGGCATAGTTTTCTAGGCTACTTCCTACTGGTTGGGGGACCAAAAGAAAATTTAGGATTATGATGAAGTCCTGACTGGAATAGTCTATAGGCTGGATCATCTCAGCAGCAGTCTTGAAGCTGTTCTGGATGTAGAAATCAGAGGAAACTACAACAGAGGTGCTCTGAGACATTGGATCATCTGGGCCATCCATTCCCATTGGAGACTTTTCAGGGTGTCTTCCTTGATCAAACTTTATTTTTCTTAATCCAGAATGAATCCACAGCCTCTCACTTCCTGTAGAAACAAAAGCAAAACCTCTTCTCCAAAGTAACGTAGCTTTTGACATAAATTTTGAAGTCAAGACATTTTCAAAATATATAGCTTGGAATAATCCAGCAACTTTTATAAGCAAATAAACTTTTGATTTGATTATAGTAGGTTTTAGCAGCTGTCGCTCCATCCACAACAGTCAAACAATTCAAAGACAACACAGTAATATACAGGATCCAGATTCTCTGTGTATTTTCCATCTTTATATGGCTTTTTTTTTTACTCTATTTCTTTTATTTTTAATTTTTCGTTCTTTGAGACAGGATTTCTCTGTGTATCTTTGACTGCCCTGGATCTCACTCTGCAGACCAGGCTGGCCTTGAACTCACAGAGATCCACCTGTCTCTGCCTCCCAAGTGCTGGGATTAAAGGCATGCACCCCCATCCCCAGAGACTATATTTCTTTTTTTAAGGACTTTCTCTATCCTCTTTCTTTTCTCTCCCAAGCCTACATATATTTTTAAAGACACTGTAAACCATTTTAGAGGGTTTTTTCTTTTCATCTGAATCTGTCTTTACTGTTTATCTCTATATTTTTCTGAGCATAGAGTCTTTAATCTGCTCAGCAGCCTGGTTAGAATTAAAGTTGCAGCTTTGGCAACTGGCTCTGCCCCATTCCTTGACCTCCTAAGAGTCTAGCTTCATGGTGTAAATATTGGTGGGAACTATGTTTATTGTCACAACTCTGCGGATTTTCTAGGTCAGTGCCACCACCAAGAGGCATGCTGCTGGCTGCTCATAAACACCATTTGTTTGGTGGCCAGGCCTCTTAAAAGATCCATGTGGTGTTTGCTGCTAAGGCTGAGTCAGGAAGCCTCTCTTAAAGGAGCCATGCCTCTCTACTCACCACCAGCAAACAGAGCCTACTGGAGTAAAGACAGTTACCAAGAAGTTGCACTTGATTCTGTTCTCATCTGTCTAGAATCCTTTTTTATAACTAACATTTAGGACAGTGCTTCTCCTAATGCTTCTCCAGCCTTCCTAATGCTTTAACCCTTTAATATGGTTCCTTGTGTTGTGGTGACCCCAACCATGGAATTATTTCATTACTACTTCATAACTGTAATTTTACTACTGTTAAATTTGCAACCTTTAAATCACAGGTTGAGAATCACTGATTTAGGAGATCAGGGCCAATGTCTTAGTTAGGGCTGCTGCAATGAAACACCATGACCAAAAAGCAAGTAGGGGAGGAAACGGTTTATTTGGCTTACACTTCCATATTCCTATTCATCATTAAAGGAAGTCAGGACAAGAAGTCAAACAGAGCAGGAACCTGGAGGCAGGAGCTGATGCAGATACCATGGAGGAGTACTGCTTACTGGCTTGCTTCCCATAGCTTGCTCACCTTGCTTTCTTATAGAACCGAAGACCACCAGCCCCAGGGGTGACACCACCACCACCATCACCTACTGATCACTAATTGAGAAAATACTTTACAGCTATATCTTATAGAGGCACCTTCTCCATTGAGGTTCCCTCCTATTAGAAAACTCTAGTTTGTGTGTAAAGTTGACATAATGTAGCACAAATAATAAAAACCCAGAGACAGATACTTGAATTCAACTTGAAGATCAGAGAAGCAAAGCAGCCAAGCCAGTCAGATCTCTCACCTCTCAGCAATCCTCAGACTGAAAGCGAGTGAGTTCCTGTTTCATCCTGCCTTATATTCCTCTCTAGTCCTGGGATTAAAGGCATGTAACTCCCTAGTACTGAGATTAAAGGTGTGAGTCACTACCACCTGGATCTGTTTCTGCATTGTTCTTGTGTAGCCTAGGGTGGCCTTGAACTCACAGAGATCCATCTGCCTCTGTCTCCCAAATCCTGAGATTAAAGATGTGTGACACCACTGGCTAGCCTCTAGTGGCTTAGTTTGACCTTCTGGTCTTCAGGCAAGCTTTATTTATAAAACATAAATAAAATATCACTATAACATAAGACTAGCCAGCACAGCTAGTCTTTCCTTTTTACTGATAACCCTTCTTTATACAAGTCCTCACCCTTTCTGGCCTAAATACCCTTCTTCCTAGTAAAATGGAGCTCCTATCCACTTACTGTTTAAAATACATGCATAATATGAGCAGAATTAAACATAGAGGTTCCTTCTAATCCCTTCATACTATCTGTGGTGGTTTGAAAGAAAATGGCTCCCAAAGGGAGTGGCACTATTAAGAGGTGTGGCCTTATTGGAATAAGTGTAGTCTTATTGAAGGAAGTGTGTCATTGTGGAGTCAGGCTTTGAGGTCTCATATATGCTAAAGCCATGTCCAGTATCTCAGTTCACTTCCCGTTTTCTGCAGGATCAAAATATAGCTTCTTCTCTACTCTCAGTTCCATCTCCAACACCATGTCTGCCATCATATCCCACCATGATGATAATGGACTAAATCTCTAAAATTGTAAGCTACCCAATTGAATGTTTTTTCCTTTATAAGAGTTGCCATGGTCTTGGTGTCTATTCACAGCAATAGAAACCCTTACTAACTCACTACGCAAAGACTCTTAGTTGTGCAATGTTTGAAAACAAAATGAGTGATTAGTAAATGCATTATGCATACCTAGTCTTAAAAATCTAACAGTAAATCACATCTTTCTTCATTATATTAGGACTGAAGTGATAAGGATAAAACACTTCCAGTTAGTAAACTTCTTCAAAAAAGTACACCCAAGCCAAAGGTTACAGTTGCTTCATGTTGTCCCAGTGGGGATTAGCCGTTGTTTTCTTGGATTGATTGAGTTGTCCAAATACCAAGGAATATAAGAGCCCTAAGACAATCTATACCATCTGGATGACACTACAAAGCCACCCCACCTCTCCTATAGCAGAAAACAATAGCCTGATAAAATGTAAGGAATATCCCTTTTTAAATGTGTATAAGTAGAGGTAAAAGTAGGAGACTTCCTTGTAAGCTAGAAATAGCACAAAGAAGGGAAAAAATGTACTAATGAGCAAGCATAAACTAACAGAGAAAATCATTTGTCCTTGGGTGTCTCGTTATTATTATTGTCGTTGTTAAGAAAAATATTTTGAGAATTTTAAACATTGTAGGTTGACACTTCTTTCCTGCCTACCAGTTCCCAAATAACCAACTCAGAGGCTGAATATGAATTATAAATGCTCAGTCAATAGCTTGGGCTTGTTACTAGCTAATTCTTACACTTAAATTAATCCATAGTTCTTACCTATACTTGTTAATATAATATCTTTTACCACATGACTTGGTACCTTTTTCAGTACAGCATTTTCATCTTCCTTCTCTGGGTTTGCCAGCAACTCTCTAACTCCGCCCTTCCTCTTCCCAAAATTCTCCTAGTCTAGTTCTGGAGCTCAATCTCTTCCTGCCCAGCTATTGGCCATTTGGCTTTTTATTAGCCGAATGAAAGTAATACATACTCATAGTGTACAAAAAGATTGTTCCACAGCAATACATGAGTACTATATTTATATCATTTCTACCCCTCCTCCCAACTTCTGTGTCCCTCTCTGTGGTATTTTTGCATTCTAGAACATGGAGCAAGAAAAGATCCTGAGGCCTGAATAGTAGGAACCTTCCACCATGGTCTACATAGCAAGTTCCAGGCCCATCCAGGGCTATATAGTGAGACCCTGTCACAAGAACAAAGAAACATAGTGAGGAATTCATCTTGATCTTTCCATTTTCCAATAGCAAAATCAAAATTTGAACTGAGAGAGATGATTTTGTTTTTAATTGGTATATAATAACAGTAGTAGGATTTAAGAACTTAAAACTTATAGATGGTCTGGCTTCTCTTCAATGATCTTACTTTATCCAGGTAGCTGCCTGGCCCTGAAAAGTCCTCATCTGGAACATGAACTGGGAGTTAAAAGAGTAAACAAGTAACACAGCCCTTGTCAGAGCCATCTTTAGTCACTGAACTTATTGTTGGCAAAAAGATCACCTAGCAGTCTAGGAAAACAGCAAGGTGTGAGCGTTATTAAGAGAAAGCTGTGGACAAGCTGGGGGATGAAAATAAATAGGAGATAGTCTAGTAAAAGAGACATTAGACCTAAACACAGGAAATAGATCTGCTGATATTTTTAATATTCTAGGACAATATGAGAACCTGAGGCTGACTGTAGCAAAGGCCAGCTTCTGTCCAGTTTGATTTACACACTTTCTGTGAGAATCACAGCCAGTTAAGACTGTCTCAGAGAGAGCGGGCAGTTGTTCCATTGGGTAGAGCAGCACTGTAGCATGGCCACCGCAGCCATATCTCTTTATCGAAATGAATCGCCGTCTCTGGGGAAAAACAACTTCTGCAAAAAGTCAATGAACAAGAAGTCATGATGGGCAAGTCTGCAGGAAACTGCTCAGAGTTCCATCTCTGCTGTGGTTACCAAATGGTTTGGGTGCCCTCTAGTGGGGGTTCCTCTTAAAATGCCATTGAAAAGCCAGATTCTGTATGAGAATGTAAGGAGACTAAGTGAATGATGGTTTGAGTCTCATCCCTAGGAAAGGAGCTTTAGTTTTTAACTTTTTTGCAAACTTCACCCTTCATATAAAGCCATTTGAGTTCCAAATACAGTATATTAAAACATTTAAGCCATAATGGCTCATGCCTATAATCACAGCACTTTGGAGGAAGATTGCTGTAAGTTCCTGTCTGGCCTGGGCTACAGTGTAAGATACTATTTCTTTAAAGTCCATAAATATTCAAGCACAAAGAATAATTGGCAGGTGATAATATAAAATTCAAACATTTTGGCATATAAATATGCTTCCTGACTTGCTTCAATAATAAGCTCTGTGTAGAATTTTTAGAACTAAAATTAAATACAGAAGTCATGAACATAAGGAAATCATTTCCCTCCTGTCAGAATGCCTGTGGCTGGTTTTAGAATGAGCACCTTAAAATTTTCCCCTCCTTCTCTTCCCCTCTTATCCCTATATTGCTACCCATTTTATATCTACACTCGGATATCTCTTGCCCTTAGAGCCAGGACAATTTTTAGGAGGAAGCCATAGCTCACATCCTTTTATGTGCCTAGAACTCCAGCTTTGGGGCAGAACTCCTCTGGAACCAAACCAATATGGTTCTAGCTTTACTCTACTCTCTCTTATGGTTCATATCAGTGTGTCATTTGTCACTGACAAAACACTGGCCTTAAAGCATTATAGTCAGTGTAGAATGGCTGTTCTATTCTTCAGCTTATATGGCTTTTTTTAAAGTCTCATTTTTAAAATCTAGTACCTTATGGAATTTATCGGCCTAGAACATTAACAAAAAATTGTAAATCACCTTTTCTATTTCATGTTTTTGATTTTAAAAAATGAAAGAATCCTGATGTGACTTTGGTCTTTTTAGACTATTCTTCATCTGGTGCATTGCTTCTGTGTTTGTTTAGTCATGCAGTCCTTTTCTTAAAATACATAAAAATGTTCCTCTTTAAAAACTTTACCACTTTCTCTTTCTATTATTCCACCAATTTTCTAATCCTATGAGGTGATTTTCATTAGCACCCAGTGTACTAATCTTCCCTTGTTATGTGTGTTTATTTAATTTCTGGAGCCTTAAATATAGTCAGTAATGATAAAGACAGTAAGAATAAATACAAATGTCTGACTTAGCTCAAAACAAACAAAATCAGTATGGTATTTGTTAGCTCACTAACATTTTGAGAGTTTTCTGGGTATAAATCACTGAACCATGCTCTTTCTATATATAAAAAGACTATAACTACCCTCCCTTTAGTTGTCAAAGAAAAATTTTAAAGCTAACAACACAGCAGCACATTTAAGAATAGTGAGTAGAGAGATCAGAAAGGAGTTCATTTGTAAAGAGATTTTTAAAAGAGGTAGTTATTTAGCTAGGTCTTAAAGGAGAACAGAACAGCATGAGAGTGACGTAAAGGCCAAATTGCATATGACTCAGGCCAGCTGCCTGGAGTGGAAGTTGGATTTAGCACAGTAGTAAGGTAGGTGATTAGGCATCCTCCAGCATAGTGAGGGCCTTAAATGCTCAGTGTAGACATTTAAGCTCATGCATTTAAATGGTAGAGTACTGTATATTTTTAGTAAGGTGCTTGTACAATCAGATTGTTTTAGAGTTGTTGCATGAAAGGTTAGATGAACACTGAAGACTGTTGGAACCCTCCCTAGCAGTCTCACCCTGGGTCTGTAATGCCCAGAACTTGTAGAGCACATTGGAAACAGGAAGAAGCAGTTGTCCAGAACATTTCCAGGAAACTTACTTCAGGACTCCAGTCTTCCTGGGATTCTGTATTCCAGACACCTAGCAGTCTCAGCTAGAACCTTGACGAGCATGATGAACTTCACCTTTCTTCTCACCCATGTGCCTACAGAGCACCGTAACTTCTCATTTCTACCAGATGTGCCCCTTTCTGTCTCCCATTTCTACTGCCCATGCTCAGACTCTATAGCCTCACACTTGCTGTTTTTGAAAACCATGTCTAACTAGGTCACTGTCCCAGTTAAAATTCTTCTATGGAGCAAATTCTTGACCCAATACAAAAGAGGCCTTCTTAGATTTTATTTGCACTTATCCCCTCCTCTTACTAGCTCTGAACTTTCTGTTGCCCAAACGCTATATGAATCTCACACCAGGCATCTGTTTGTGCTGCCCTCCTTAGTGTAACCCCCTTCTTTCCTACTTCACTCTGCAGGAAATCTCAAAGGCCTCCTCTGTCCTTTCATGATACCTTGTACTCATTACTTAATATCATGGCTGTTCCGCAGTAGTATGGTTCCACTGGTTACCAAAAACTGGACTGTACACTTCTCATAGGGAATAAAATTCTGTCTTATTTCCTTTGACCCAAGCTCATTCAAGGCCAGATGCAATACCTGACATACACTCGCCATTCGATAAATGACTAATGAAGGAAAATAAGAAAATTTGGAGTTAGTTCAGTACTTCAAGATTTCAAACCCAGATAACTAAGACTGGTACCACCACTTTAACACACACACACACACACACACACACACACACAGGAAAAGGACTAGTAGTTTGGAAAGCTTTTAGACTTTGCTTTTTCAGTGTTTTGACTTTTCTGTCAGAGTATATGGAAATACCCAGCAAATAGTTGGAGATGAAGAATTCTAGATTTTAGAAGACTTAACAGAGAACTGGTTTTCTTTTTTCTTTTTTTTGGTTTTTCGAGACAGGGTTTCTCTGTAGCTTTGGAGCCTGTCCTGGAACTAGCTCTTGTAGACCAGGCTGGCCTCGAATTCACAGAGATCCGCCTGCCTCTGCCTCCCGAGTGCTGAGATTAAAGGTGTGAGCCACCACCGCCCTGCAAGAGGACTGGTTTTCTAAAGCTGTTCTCTAAGTCAAAGTTTAAAAGCCCCCCATGGGGCTGGCCATGGATATGTCAACCGAACAAGAATTTCCTGTTTCTATAGCACATAGTAGTCTGCCTGCGATATTTCTTTCTTTCTAGCTCAGAAATTCTTGCTCTAGATGTCCTGTGCTAAACCGAATGGGCCTTCCCCACTAAGTATATTTAGTAACATATTTTATCTATATTAGTTCATTATACGCTATGGTCTCAACTCAAAAACATTGTAGAAAGTTAGTTTACCATCCTGTAACTGAGATTTTATTAAGATACTCCTTTGACAAAAATTAGAAGCATGAAAGCCATTGAAAAGGGAACATTTGGATAGAGGATAATTTATAGAAGAGGACTTGCACAAAGCTTACCCTTTAATTCCAGCACTGAAAATAAAAAGACAGAGAGTAGTTGATTCTGTTTGTTTGTTTTCAAGATGAGGTTTCTCTACGTGGCCTAGCTGTTCTGGAACTCCCTCTGTAGACCAGGCTGGCCTTGAATTCAGAGATTCCCCTGCCTCTGCCTCCTGAATGCTGGGATTAAAGGTGTGTGCACACTTGGCCAAGCATTTGACTCTTAATCTAAGTACACTCAAGTCAAACTAAAATTACCAGCCTGTCAATGTGTAGGTATTGTATGTTCTGAGTTACAGACCTTCCTAACCAGTGCTTCTTTTGTAGGTTGCTAAATAACCATCATGACGATGCCTCTAAGTTTATCTGGCTCCTAGCAAAACCCAGTTGCAGCTATCTGGAACAGGAGGATTTTATTCCTTTACTTCAGGTGATATTTTTTTGTACCTTTTAAACATAGAGTTTACTTTTGGAGTTTGAAAGTGGGGGGTTGTTTGTTTGGCTGGTTGGCTAGTTGCTTCTGGGGTTGTTTGTCCGTTTGTTAGTGACAGGATCTTACTGTATAGTCTAGGCTAACATCAAACTTTTAATCTCAAAAGTTAGGATTAAGGTACACATCATCATGACTGGTAAGACATTTCTTTTTTCTTTTAAGGTGCAACTATAATACTATGTCAATAGAGCTACATATATCTAGAGGCCAGATTACTAAGAATGGTTTTTATAGTTGTTTTAGTAGTGGAATCTTTTGTTAAACAAAATCTAAAACAGAATCCATAGTATAAGATAAACAAAACAGGGCTGCTTCCACTGCATTCAGCCTTTCCTTAGTCATTCACAGAAACCAATGAAACATCTTATGAAACCTTAGAAATGGAAAAGACAGCTTGGAAGGGACTGGACAGATGGTTCAGAGGTTAAGAGCACTGGCTGCTCTTCCAGAGGTTCTGAGTTCAATTCCCAACACCCACATGGTGGTTCACAGCTATTTATAATGAGATCTGGTGCCCTCTTCTGACATACAGGTAGAACACTGTATACATAATAAATAAATAAATCTTTAAAAAAGAAAGACAGCTTTGAAAATACTAATATCAGCCATAGTTAAGAACCTATGAGGAACTGATAGCTACTGGAAGAGAGAAAATCAGTTTTCTTAATAGCATGACACTGAGTTTATCAATCATACTCCAGGGCAAGCCTCATGCTCAGAAATAGTTGGCCAACATAAAATGAACTCCATAGTGGTAGTGGTGGCGGTGGTAGTGTGTGTGTCTGTGTGTGTATTCTGGTTTTTTGTTTATTTGGGTTTTTTTGTTTGGCTTTTGGTTTTTAGAGATAGGATTTCTCTGTGTAATGGCCCTAGCTGTCCTGGAACTAGCTCTTGTAGAAGATGCTGGCCTCAAACTCACAGAGATCCACCTGCCTCTGCCTCCTGAGTGCTGGGATTAAAGGTGTGTGCCACCACCACCCGACTTGGTTTTGTTGTTGTTGTTGTTGTTGTTGTTTTAAGAGTGAGAAAAACATGAAGTTGGACATCCAGGAGGAGCTAAAGGAGGGAAAGGTTATGATCATAAAATTAAAAATAAAGAATCTAGTGAGAAGCAAGAAATCAAAACAACTATAATGAACTCTGGAGTCTTCACTCAGGGCATCTTGACTCTTTAATTAGAGCACATATCCAAAATGGTGCTCTGGTTTTTCCACTAAGATCTATTTGTACATAAGATTAGAATAGGAAGAAGCTGTGCATGGTGGTGAATGCCAGTTCCTTCCTGTAATCCTGGCTTTAGGAGCCTGAGCAAGAGAATGTAACCTCTGCTATATAACATACCCAGATCTGTCTCAAGAAACCATTGAATGAATGAATGAATAATGGAATAAGAGAATGGAAACTTGAATCGAGCATGCTGAGGTCTGCAAAGACAGTTGCCACCAGCCCATAAAGGTAGACAGGAACAGAGTGGGGGAAAATGTACTTGTAGGGGAGAAAAAAGAGAAACAAAGCCTGCCTGTGAGAGCACTGCAGCCTAGGATAATTTAGGTTAAGAGCAATGGGCCCTACTACTATCACCAGATTTCAGGGAGATTAGTAATTTATATTATTTACATAGGCTCTGTATTACTCTTCCAAAGTACTCACTCATGTGAAACAATTTTCACTAATGGAGCCAAATAAATGAAACAATAGTACACTTCTAATTTTTTCTTTTCTGTTTCTAAGATGTTAAAATCTGTTGTTTACAAATGTGTTTTCTACATGTAGGAAGGATATAGCTCAGATCTTTAAGAATAAATCTCAGAACTGTAAGTATGTTTGGGATGGAGCATTGGCCCAATGGTTAAGAGACTGTTGTTCTTGCAGAGGACCCGGGTTTGATTCTCAGCATCTACATGATAGCTTCAACATCCTCTTCTGGCCCCTGTGAACACTGGGCATGTGGTACCCAGACAAAACACTCATAACACATAAAATAATAAGAAATCTAAAAACAATTTTTAAGAAGTTTTTCTTTTCTTTCACTTTTTGAAGTTTTTTAACATCAGCCTTTATATGCCAGTCTGGAAGAAAATGTTAACTGAGGTTCCTTCAGCATGGAGCTGTACCACAGGTTGAATTTGAGGGTTATTACTGGAGTACCAGTGATCCATGACCATATCCTTCAAATCCAGAGATTCTTTGCTTCTTCTTTACAATAAATCACTCCCAGAATCTGAGAGAGAGAGAGAAAGAGAGAGAGAGCGAGCGAGCGAGCATTCTGAGTGTACACTCTACTCATGGAAGCCAGACGATGACACCCTGCTCTTCACTCTCCACTTTAATCCTCTGAGACGGATCTCTCGCTGAACCTGGAACTCAGCGTCAGTGACCCTCCTGTCTTTGTCACCCATAGTGCTGGGGAAGATATTCAGTAAGGATCCAAATTTTTAGATAGGAGTATGTTCAAGAGATTATTGTGCAATACACTGAATATAATCAATAACAATATGTATTCTTTTTTGTTTTGTTTTGAGATAAGATCTCACTGTATAGTCCTAACTGTTCTGAAATTCACTCTGTAGACCAGGCTGACCTTGAACTCAGAAATCCTCCTGCCTATGCCTCCCAAGTACTTGGATTTGGCATGTGCCACCATACCTGACTATAATGTATATTCTTGAAAATTCCTGAGAATAGGTTTTCAATGTTCTCACCACACATGAAAAAATGAGTATTATGACTGTTCAGGATTCTGAGAAAAAGTGATCATTGGGTGCTCAGCTCTAAATAGGACATTTATATCACACTATGTGAAGCTCAGAAAACATCACGGGCAAGAGAGCAGAAAAAATTAAGAGCTGGAAGACTGGGAAAAGGACTGTGAAAGGGCTGTCATTTCATGACATAGCCCTTGCAAATATGGTCTCACAGCAGCTAGCGTTGTTTGCACTGGGCATACACAAGACTGGGCCTGTCACCAGCAATGGTTCAGGGAGGGGGCTCATGAGGCTATTACCTCTGCCCTAGTTTGCTTCTCATTGATAAAGCTCTAACCAAAAGCAACTTGAAAAGGAAAGGGTTTATCTGACTTACATGTCCCAATCACAGTCCATCACTGAGGAAAGTCAAGGAAGGAATTATGGAGGAAAGCTGCTTATTGGCTTCTTCATCTTACTATCTTATACCACTCAAGATGACCTGAACAGCAGTGCTACCTCTCACAGTGAGTTGGGCCCTCCCACATTAATCATTAACCAAGAAAATGTTCCACAATCATGCCTACAGGCCAATCTGATGGAGGCAGTTTCTCAATTGAAATCCCTCTTCCCACAAATGTCTAGATTTGTATTGACAGAAACTAACCTGCATACCTTACCTACTGAATTACTGGCTACTGATAGATTCTAAAGAAGGGACAGTCATTTCATTTGGTAGTGTAACTGATGATGAGCCTACCAGACTCTTGCAGATAGTTCCAAACCTGTGATCACTCACAGAACCGTGGTTGAAATAAGTGGATAACAAAACAAAAAGATATGAAAGTGAGAAAGGAACTTGGAGGGAGGAGCAGAGATGACAGGTAGAATGACCTTGAACTCTTGATTCTTCTGCCTTCTTCCCAGGAACTGGGATTATAAACATGCACCACCACAGATGGGCTATGAGATGCTAGACATTGAACCCAGGACTTCATGCATCCTAGGCACTCTACAAACTAAGCTATATAACCCACCCAATTCTTCAAAGGTTTTACTATGAAAAGTGTTTTACTGTTTTGGTTGTTTTTGTTTTGTTTTATTTTGTTTTTGAAGCAGGGTCTCCTTAAGTGTCTCTGGCTGGCCTGAAACTCACTATGTAGGCCTCAAACTCAAGGAGATCTGCTAGTCTCTGCATCCTGAGTGCTAGAATTCTTTAATCCATGATGTGCCATCATGCCCAGCTGCAATGTGTTTTTTGAGAAATGATTTTACAGTCTTATAGCTAAGACTGACTTCAAACTCACCGTGGAGCTTAGACTGTTTTGAACTCACAGTCCTTCTGCTGAAACTCCTGAGTGCTAGGATTAGAGGTGTGTGTCACGCTGCCTAGTCTTGTTATGGAGATTTTGAACATACACAAATTGAGGGGGAAAAATCTACCTGTCACCCTAGCCCCAATACTGATCAAGAGCTAAAGAGACAGAGAATAGAAGATCAATAGCATTTTTGCTAAATCGAAATCTTCTTTTGTTTTGTTTTTGTCTTTATTTTGAGACAGTGTCTCACTATGTAGCCTGGCTGGCCTAGAACTCCCCATGTAGACCAGAATGCCCTCAAATTCACAGAGATCTGCCTTCCTCTGTCTCTGGAGTGGTAGGATTAAAGGCTTAACATTGAAATCTTAGTGCTTGACAATATTAACAAAACAGACCAACAACTAATTTAATCAAAAGAAAACGGGGTTGTACATATACAGCAGAATACTTTTTACCTATAAAAGAAATTATATCATGACATTTGCAGAAAACATAAAAGGACTTGAGGTCATTAAGTAAAATAAGCCAGACTCAGACAGATCTTGTATGTTTTTTCTCGTGAGGGTTCTAGGTTTAAATTTGTGTGTGTGTGTGTGTGTGTGTTTGTGTGTGTGTTTGCATGTGCGCACACACAAACACATGCATCACATGACATAAAGGAGTGTCATGAAAGTAGAAAGGTGGCTAGGAGAGAGCTTACAGGACTCAGAGAAAGAAAACAAAATATATGTGATAGAAGGGAAGGATTTTTTTGAGAGAAAGGAACCAGCAACAGTGGTAACTTGTAGTTCTGCTTCTTTCTTGGGATGGTCAGCCATCAGTCCATGAGGGTGGGAGGAGCAGACGCAGGGATCAGGGTTCAGGCAGTTGTGGATATGATAGAGATAGCCATCTGGGATGTGACTTCAGTGAATCAGCTCAACTTTATTTCAGAGTATAGGAAATATATAACAATGGGAAGCCACAGGACAAACCTGAATTTGCATTAAGTGGCAGACTCCTATCATGTAGTAGCTGGATTAGTAGAAGCACAGCCCTATCAAAATGGCTAGAGCATTTGCCTGATTACCATGTGGTCAGCAGGGGAAGAGCGTTTGCAGGGAACTGTGTAAAGGGTCACCCCTGAGATAAGTCAGGCATCCAGACCTAGAGACAGCCTCCAGTTAGTGCTAGGTAGAGAGCAGGAAGCCTCACTGGAGGAAGGGGGCATCTTCCATGTTGCCAAGCTTAAAGAAAGCTGCCAGACTATGGCAGACTGTAACCTCTGACCAACATGGCCTCCCAACATATACTAACTTTAAAAATTAATTTTAAAAGAAGTAAGTACACTTTAAAATTTTGTTTACTTATTTTATGTGTATGAGTGTTTGTCTGTATGTCTGTCCACTACATATGTGCCTGGTGCCCATGGAGGCCAGAAGAGGGTGTTAGTTACAAACCCTCTGGGACTGTAGTTACAAATGGTTGTGAGCCACCATTTGGGTGTTGAGAATTGAACCCAGGTCATCTAGAAGAGCAGCCAATGCTCTTAACTATTGGATCATCTCTCTGTCCCCAAATTCATTTTCAAAAAGACAAAATGAATAAAATGCTAATATTATGAAATAGAAAATGCCTACATTGAAGCAGAAGAAAACTTAAAGTCACAAAAGACTATTTTATAGTCATGTATGTCATTGTGGTAGTGGGCTTGAAACAGAGTAGCTGATGGTCTGCAGAACAACATGCCCAAGTTCTGTCCTAATTACTGGAATACATGCCTCACCCATGACTTCATCTGTGAGAAAGACACACTGGGTGGTAGGTAGAACACAAATAGAATGTAAAGTGCAACTGTCCGACATGTAAGACCAAACTCAGAGTCGGACTAATACCAGTGACTACAATCCAACAAGGAAAGATACCTGCCATGTGTTCTTCCTTCTCCCTGCAGGGACATGATCCCACCTCTCTCCAGTTTCCTCATTTTATCTTCACCTTGGTATGATGCCAGCACTCCACATGAGAAGCCTTCAGATGATGTCAGTGATAGGCCCTTCTCTTGGTAATAAACTACTTATCTAAAAGGAACCAATGCTAGGTGCTTTGTAGGAGAAATTGATCAGATCTTCAGATTAGGTAGTCTAATGTTTTCTAAATCATTACAGTATTGAAATGGATACTCTATAGGTTATTTCTGAAGCGATCACTGATACCTAAGTCAGGTAACCACAGTACAAAGAAAACTGCAAATAAATGCAATTTCATGATTAGTAATAAAAATGCTACCAAATAGAATATGTCATGACCCAGTGACATTTATCCCAGAAGATTTGGGGTTAGAGAGATGGCTCAGTGATGAAAAGCACTTCCTGAGGACCTAGATTCTGCTTCTTTCTGCAGTAGATGGCAATTAATACAAAGATCCACAACTGGTCAGTGTGCAGAGGATAAAAGACTATGGAATGCTCAGCTCTAAGTGGGACAAGGATCATTACAGAGGAGGGGCACAACGATTGTAAGAGCCAAAGGTACTAGACATCTGCCGAAAATAGAGTTTGCCAGATATGACAGGGACATTGCACGTATGTGTTTATAGCAGCGGTGACTGGATGCACAAGACCTGCACAAAATCAAGTGGACAAAAATCTCAGCATGGGTCAGGAAGGAGCTCATGAAGTCCTTACTGAGGAGCTATTGGCAGTTGATGGCTGCTAAAGGAGGGGAAGTCAGTTTTCTTCAGGGATGTGGCCCTTGAGAAACTACCCATGCTCCAATAAATGGTCCTACACTCATGCACATGCATGCAACACTAAGTGGACCTGGTGAATTTTAAAAATAAAGACATGAAATTGAGAGATGAAGAATGATGGGTAATAAGGGAAGAATTGGAAAAAGGGAATGGGAGGATCCATTTGATCAAAACCCATTGTAGATATGTGTAAAATTCACAAACAAAAAATTATTTTAAAAGACCAAAGGAACTATATACAAATAATATATTGAGTATATTTATTTCTCACTGGTGTTAGTAGCTCTCTTGGTATAGTAGAATTAAACAAATAAGTAGGTACATTTTAGATGAGAGCCAGGTTTCTCATTTTTATAGTTACAAAGGAAAGAAGGAAGGCTTAAGTAAACTTAGCGGTATAGGATTGGAATCAGAGTTACTTGTTAATACGTAGTATTTTATATATATTCATAAAGTTTCACAAAGGCATATACATGTATTTCCTAGTTATGCTTGCTAATAGAGTCTGAGAGCAGTGATACTGAGTAATAGCGGACACACATAGTACCTAGGCTCCATTTCTAAAATTCTTCTCCAGTAAAATGGACTACAGATTCTTAGGAAGAAGGTAGATACATGGAAAAAGGAAATACAAGATGAACTTAAAGTGAAAAAGGACAGGGAAGTCAGAAGGACACAGATCCTAAATGAAAGAGTTCCAGATAGCCAAAGCTAGAGCAATTTGAGCCATAAAACTAATCATATATTGCCTGTGTGGTGCACTGAAAAGGCACACAGCATCGCTTCTATAGTATTTCTGATGAAAATATGTGAAGAAAACTTGAAGAAGCTTCTACTTGAAGAAAACTTAAGACAAAACCAAACAGAGAGGCGTAATTTACCAGAATTCATTAAAAGCACTGCACTCATGAAATACAGAAGGAACAAACAGAAGAGACCAGAGAAACCATAAAGACCACATGCAGTAGACTAGAGAAGCGGAATTGGGAAATGTTGGAATTTGAATAAGGTCTGTAGTTCAGTGCTGTATAGATGTTTATTTCCTAGTTTTGATAATTGTTCTGTGATTTGTGAGTTACTGTCTCTGGAATCTGGAAGAAAGGCATAGAGAATTTTTCTGCAATATTTTTCACAGTTCATCTGAAAATTTAAAATTATTTCCAAATATACAAACCATAAGCAGTAAAATCCAGTTTTAAGCTGTATTGGTAGAAATAAATAGATATGCCTGTAACCGGAGACTGCTCTTAATGTTTCCCAACTGCCCAGACACAAATAATCGCACCAAAACTATACTAATTACAACACAGTTTGGCCAATGGCTCAAGAGTATTTCTAGCTAGCTCTTACATCTTAAATTAGCCCATTTCTATTAATCTGTGTATCATCACGAGGCTGTGGCTTACCAGTAGGGGTCCATCCAGTCCTTCTCCTTTAGTAGCTACATGGCATCTCTTTGATGCTACCTACTCTTTCTCTATCTCTGTCTGACTTGCTGCCTGGCTTTATGCTGCTAAGCCATTGGCCCAAAAATCTTTATTCCTCAACCAATGAAAGTAACATATATACAGAAGGACATCACACATCATATTTCTGTTTTGATAGGTATTACAGTTGCCTCTGGCTATTAATTTAGGAGGAACCTAGAGACTCTCTTAACAGTCTTTAAAGTCAAGGTTCTTTAAAATTCCAGCTAGACAATAAAAAAAAGTTTTATCTCATAATCTTCCATGAGAACAAGATAATGGTTTTTAGGTAAACAAAATCTTAAATTGAAAACAAATTTTTCTGAATAATCTCTTTTTTCCTTTTGAAATATGGTCTCACTCTGTAGATCAGTCTTGTCTCTTCTCTCATTTGTAGAATGTGAGTATGCTAGCACACCTGGCTACAACTATTTTAATAATAACTTGACTTTGTGACATTTTTTCCCAAAAATTTGATGCCTCTAGATTAAGAAAGAAAATAATTTTCATTGGCTTGTCTCTGTCATTATTCTTAGTATACTCAACCAAGATCTGTAGGATAACTTTTCCAAACAACTCTTAATGTGTTAGAATTACAGTACATACCTCTAAAACATTTGATTCACTCATCACCAAATATAGCTAATTTAAAATTTTATATTTAAGTATATTGTGTGTTTAGAAAATCTTGTATTATAAACAGGCTTATAATAAAGTATTAGTTAAATTTTCAGTGTACTATGCAGTATTCCAGAATGGAATATTTGTTCAACTATCTGCTTTTTCCACAAGAAGGAAAGGCTTCTGAAGAATTTTTTTAATGTTTATTAACTTTGTTTTGATTTCAATCTTTTTAAGGATGTGGTAGATACACACCCTGGCCTCACCTTCCTGAAAGATGCTCCGGAATTCCATTCCCGCTATATCACCACGGTAAGATGAGTACTGATTTGTCATAATAAAACTGCTTAAGTCATCTCTTTATTGTTATCTAGCATCCAGACTTTCACATTGTTGTACAGAAGGTAATTTGGGCTATAATGATTATTTTAAATGGAAAGAAGGTAAGGGAAAAATAAATGGGTAATATTTTATTTATATTCATATGCCCTCATATGTGGGTCAATATTTAACAGAGGTCTGTGGTATAAAATTGCACTGATATTCTGTCTGGTATTATGAAACATATAATTACTCTTTTCTGAGATTTGTTTTTATTTGTGTGGGTGTTTCTCTTCCATGAGGGTCTGTGCTCATGTGCATGTGGTTCGTGAGGAAGCCAAGAGGGGATCATATTCCCACTGGAACTTCAAGAATGCTGTGAGCTGCCATGTGGGTGCTAGGAATTGAACCTGAGTCCTCTAGAAGAGCAGCCCGTGCTCTTAACCTCTGATCCACCTTTCTATCCAGTGTCTTTACTCTTAAAAGTTTTCATATTTTGTTGAGCTTTAGCATTTCCAAGTAATACTGAAAATAATTGTTAACAGTTTATCTCCTCAAAAATGATGTCTCTAGACCCCTAACGTTGTGTCTAGAGATAATGAGATGTAGCTTATGTGTAAATAGAGAACAAACCATGTAGAAATCTAAAATAGCATGCTCACAACTCCAGTTTGTGAGGTGCTCGCACTCCTTGTTTCTGAGGTATAGTCTGACCTAGTGAGCCACGGGTAAATGTCGTCATGAGTATTGGGTACAGGCCAGCAGTGATGCCTCGGCCCAGATGGTATTCAGAACACAAGCTCAAGGCACACTTCATATTCACAGATAGAGTCAAGTGAGACAACCTTTGCCAATGGCTTAGTTAGATAACAGCTCAACAGGGTAGTCTCCTCTAGGGAGAATTCTGTCATTTTGAGAGTATAGTTCTAATCTAACAATTGGCTACTACATTATTTGAGTAGTTTCCTCTTGTCGAGATATCTTTCTTTGCTTTTCCATTGGTTTTCTTTTGATGCTAGAAAACTTTGTAAGATGTTGGCCAGTAAGAAAACTCAGCAGCTAGACATAGTGATGCCTGCTTTTGAATCCAAGCACTAAGGAGGCAAAGGCTGGTGGATCTCTATGAATTTGGAAGTCATTCAAGTCTACAAAGCAAGTTCCAGGACTACACAGAAAGACCCTGTCTCCAAAACAAACAAACAAACAAAACAAGGCACATCACCCTAGCCAGCAAGCCTAATGACCTGAGTTTGGTACCTGGAACAGCACGGTGGAAAAAGAGAACCAACTCCCATAAGTTGTTCTCTGACCTCTGTACTCACACACCAGGGCATGTGTGTACACGAGAGAGAGACAGACAGACAGAGATGGGGGGCGGGAGAGAGGGAAGATTAAATTTTAAAATAAAATGTAAGGGTTTTTTTCTGGAACTCACTGTGTAGATCAGGCTGATCTTGAACTCACAGAAATCTACCTGCCTCTGCCTCTCAGGTGCTGGGATTAAAGACATGCACCACCACCACCCAGCTGTGGCAGGGTCTTTAAGTATGGGATTTTGTCATCTGCAAATAGAGAGTTTTATTTCTTTTCCTGATTGTATCTCTTTTATACCTTTCTCTTTTCTTACTGCTCTAGCTAAGACTCAGAAGAGTGGAGGGAGTGAGCATCCTTGTCTTGTTCCAAATTTTAGAGAAAATGCTATCATTTTTTCCTTTTAATATAATGTTGACATAAAGATATTTCATATATAGCTTTTATTATTTTGAGGTATTTTCCATCTATTTCTAATTTCTCCAGGAGTTGTTTTTGGTTTGGTTTGGTTTTTTGTTTTGTTTTTGTTTCTTTGGGGGGGGTTGTTTGTTTGTTTGTTTTTCAAGACAGGGTTTCTCTGTGTAACAGTCCTAGCTGTCCCTGGAACTAGCTCTTGTAGACCAGACTGGCCTCAAACTCACAGAGATCCACCTGCTTCTGCCTCCTGAGTGCTGGGATTAAAGGTGTGAACCACCACCACCTGGTTCTCCAGTAGTTTTATCATTAAGGTATGAGTTCAACTTTGTCAAATTCCTTTTCTGTATCTATCAAGATGTGATTTCTGTCCTTAAGTATAGTTAAATGGTGCAATTATATTTATTGATTTGCATATGTTGAACCAACCTTGCATTCCTAACCTTGCTTACTAATATTAACTCTCTGCCCTCTGCCTCTCCTCACTGTGACTAGGAGGCCCATTTCTGCTTCGGGTGCTTTGCTCTTCCTCCTCCCTGACATAGAATGCTTTTCATCCACATTACAACTGATTCACCCTCACTTCCAGATTCTTGCTTAGATAGCCCCAAATCACTTTCTGCTTCATTTTTCTTAACTCTTTTCTGACATTTAATTTTTTTTGCTTATTGTCTATCTACTCTATAATATAAACTACATGAGAAAATGAACTTTATTAACATTTTATTTATCTGGCTCAGTACTCAAATACGATGCCACTTATTAGCCACACATCTAATATTTTATTAAGTAAGTAAAATAATTCTCTTTTTAAAAATTTTTCTTTTTTGAGACTAGACAGGTATCCTACAACTGATCTACATACCAAATACTGTGAAATTATTCTTGCTTAAGGAGTCTACATTCGTGAGATGGCTCAGCAGGTAAAGGTACTTACCACTTTAAGTGGTAAGTGGACTTGAGTTCAGTCCCCCAGAAACCACATGGTAAAAGGACAGAACTAACTCCTACAGGTTGTTCTCATCCTATGTACATGTGTGGGCACACACCCATACATACACACACACCAAGTTTTTTAAATAATTCTACATTAATTCTGCATATCCAAAGGGAATTATTAGTCTTGGTTACTAGCTAGTCTGTAAACTCAGGGCACATTAACAGCATAACTAAAGTTTTTCAGTGTGTGTATATAATCCCAGCTATTTCAGAGGCTGAGGCAGAAGGATCTCAAGCCTGGGCCATGAAGTAAGGTCCTCTCTCCAAAATAAATAAATAAGATAGAAAGAAAATCTTGAAAAGTGTTTTATTTAGAATTCATTATCAGAAAAGAACTTAATGAACAGAAAAGTGAAGAGATAAAAATATTCTTCATTCTTTCTAGTTTGCTATTTTTTTGACATGCCTGAACCTATAGTAGTCTATGGTATTCCAGCAACTAGGACCCAAGAAGTTTATGATTTTAAAGAAAAAAAGCCACAAAATGCCATTTTTTTAGGAAATCCCATCAGCTCAATAATTGTTGGACAAAAAAAAAATACACTAGTCACTCATAGAATACAGTTAGTTATCTCTGCTGTTACCATTTTCATGGTGTTTGCATATGATTGCTTACATGTTTATAATTTATTTATATTTTGGTGTTAACATTGTGCTACTTTGTCTCCAATTTACAAGAATGAATCTATTGTTCAGAAATAGGCATTAAACTGCAAAGTATTTATAACAATAATAGAGCAGTTTGAGACAGCAGCATAAACTGGAGTATCAAGGCTCATTTGGAAGTACAGAATGTGACTCTATCCATATAGAGATATGGAATAACTGCTACTGTAGTAATCTTATTCCAACCCCCACAAAAGAACTGCAGAGAAGAAATACAATAATAAAGGGCTGGGAATGTGTGTGGCGCAGTGGTAAAGCACTTGTCTGGCATGCAGTGTCCCAGTGCCACAAATAGATCAAAACAAAAATATAACAGTGAGTATCTAAAAGCAGAACTTTTCATTGCTTTGTTCTTTCGAGTGCTCTTTCCATTATGAAATCTAGTCAAATAATGTCATGAAGTAGCTGAAACTTTGATTTTTTTTTTAAAGTACAGTGAGTTTTTTTCTAGAACAAATGCAACATGAGGTCTAGTATAAAATTGGTTAATTGTATTCTTGGGCACAAAAGTGACCAAGCTAAAGAGAGCCTGCTCATAGCAAAAACAGTGATGATCATAATTACATAAATCATGAAAGTCTGTGATAAAGTAATATATATTTTATTTTAGTAACTGTTTTGTCAGTTGTTTTTAGACTAGAAAGAACACCAGCTAAGTAAAAAATTACTCTCTAAATCAGCCCATATTCTTTATTTCCTGAACATTACCAATGGAAAAAAAGCCTTTTGATAGTGAGTGAAAGTGAAAATATGAAATACTAGTAAATTACAGCCTTTGGGTTGCAGTTTTGTGTGTTGGTGAATAAATGCTCTGCTTATGCATGCCAACATATGCCAGCTTTTGAAAAAGGAGATGGCCTGTTTCAGTTTTTAAAGTGAGCAATAAGCCTTCAAAGACTTCTTCATGGCACTGGCATCAGCAGTGGAGTTATTCTGAGGCTCACGCAGATGGTGTCTCACTTGGCCTGCATCTGTCACTTTAGGCTGGAGTGACTAAGCTGTGCCACTGCTACTTCTCACCACTAAGAACTTTTAAACCCGTTCCCCTTTTCTCTTAACAGAGAAAGAAATCACTTTTTTAGAAAATTTTTAGTTTTCCAAGTTATTTAGAAAGACATTGAAGACACTTCATAGCCATAACAATGAAAGAATAAATTAATGATCCGTTCACTATGCCTTTCCAGGTAGAAGAGCCAGGCTTCTATTGTTTGAGTGTGTCTATCTGCACTCATCACGTGTAGTTAGAATTCTTTGTTAATTTCTGTCTGTATTTAATCTACTTTCAAAACTAGCATGTAATAGAGTCAAACATTTCCTTTTGGCCTATATTGTGAATTAGTTTCCATTTTCATATATATAAAGAAGGGAAACAGACATATGATTCAACTTGTCTGTCAGATCTAGATCTTGGTGAGAGATTTTCAGTTTCATTCCTCTCACTCGCAGTAAATAATGATTCTTGTTATTTTCTTATATTTTAAAATGTTAAATAGCAAGCATGATGGAGAGCCAGCTGCTATATGCTTTCACCACTAGATGGTAGCCCTACTTCAATGATGAAAAATGCAGACTCCATAATGGGGAAACAAATAAATGTGCTATGAAGTTGAGCCTCAGAATGTGGAGACTGGGAAATGGAAGATACAAATGCAACATTTTACATTGCTAAAGAAGCAGCTTAGCAAAGACTCACAACAGAGCACACCTAACAAACGTATGGTTTATTTTATTTTACATGTATGAGTATTTTGCTTGCATGTATGTATGTTTATCACATGCCTGCCTAGTGCCACAGAGGTCAGAAGAGAGCATCAGATCCCCTGGATCAGAGGGTTGGGAGCCACCATGTGGGTGCTGGGAACCAAACTTAGGTCTTCTGCAAGAGCAACAAGTGCTCTTAATCACTGATTTATCTCTCCATGACATAAAACATGAAAGTTTTAAATTCTGCCAAAAGGTAGAAAAGAGGCTGGAAAAAATGGTTCCACAGATAAAAACTCTTCTAGAGAACCAGAGTTTGGCCCTAGCACCCACATGGACAGCTCAAAACTACATGTAACTCCCAACCTGGTCTTCAAGAGCAGAGAGGCACCAAAGCTACAGAGAAACCCTGTCTTGAAAAACCAAAGGGAAAAAAAAAAAACTATGTGTAACTCCAGCTCCAGGGGAATGTGATGCCCTTTTCTGGACTCCATGGACACCCACTTACATATAGGTGCTTCTGATCACATTTAACATAAACATATATTTTTTACAAAAATTTTAAAAAGTAGGAGAAAAAAATAATGCAAAGTTTTATAATATTGTATCTTGCTTCCATAAATGATATATTTGAGTAGAATACATATTTTAAATTAATAATAATAAAAATAATCTAAACCAAGAAATAAATTTACATTGGGTAGTGGTAATGCATGCCTTTAATCCCAGCACTTGAGACTTTTGGGACTCAGAGGCAGGCTGATCTCTGAGTTCAAGGCCAGCCTGGTCTACAGAGCAAGTTCCAGGGATTTACAGAGAAACCCTGTCTTAAAAAAAAAGGAAGCTGGGCAGTGGTGGCTCACGCCTTTAATCCCAGCACTTGGGAGGCAGAGGCAGGCGGATCTCTGTAAATTCGCGACTAGCCTAGCAGTCTACAAGAGTTAGTTCCAGGACAGGCTCCAAAGCTACAGAGGAACCCTGTCTCAAAAAACCAAAAGAAAAAAAAAAAGAAGGGAAGGAAAGAAAGAGGAATGAAATTTACAAAACTCTAATGCTATTGAACAAGAAAATTTTGATGTGTATATTGAAATTGACTTTGAGGGACCGCAAGATGGTTCAGCAGGTAAAGGCAACTGCCACCAAGCCTCATGACCTGAGTTCAGTTCCTGAAATGACAAAGTGGAAAGGACCAAATTCCAAAAGTTGTCCTCTGACCTCCATACTTATGCCATGGCACACATACACGCACAAACACACACACATACACACGAAGAGTGGGGGAG
This sequence comes from Ondatra zibethicus, assembly GCA_004026605.1. Taxonomy (NCBI): domain Eukaryota; kingdom Metazoa; phylum Chordata; class Mammalia; order Rodentia; family Cricetidae; genus Ondatra; species Ondatra zibethicus. The sequence goes on along the minus strand of PVIU01008135.1, from coordinate 869 downwards.
TGGGGGGTGGATGGATGGATGGATGGATGGATAGAGAGATAGATTAGTTTAATTTTTTTTTTTTTTTTTAGGAATTGCCAGAAGTAGTAGTACACACCTTTAATCCCAACACTCAGGAGGCAAAAGCAAGTGGATCTCTGAGTTTGAGGCTAGCCTGGTCTACATATTGAGTTCTTGGCTAGCTAGGGATACATAGTGAGAACCTGGTGAGGGGGGGTGTGGTTGTTTCTTTTTTTTCTTTTCTTTCTTTTTTAAGAAATTGACTATGAGAGAGAGTGTGGTGTTTTATAAATTTTTTTTGTTTTATTGGAGACAGGGTCTTGCTGTGTCCCAGGCGAGTCTAAAACTTACTCTGTAGGTCAAACAGGCCTCTAATTTGTGATCCTTCTGCCTCTGCTGGGATTACAGGCATGTATCACCATGCCAAGTTAAGTGAAACTCTTAGGGTTCATTTCCACATCAAATTTCTGTTCTGTACTGAGAGTATGTTTTTTTCTTTTTAAATGACTTGACTTTTAATGTCAAGCTTATAGAGAGGATACCACACTGAATAAGACACATGTTTTTAGGACTGGAGAGATTGCACAGTGGTTAAAAGAACTTACTACTCCAATAAGACACATGTTTTTAGGACTGGAGAGATTGCACAGTGGTTAAAAGAACTTACTACTCCATTGTATAATTTTAGCCCCTTTGTCAAATATGAGGTGTTCATATGTTTGTGGATTAATATCCGGATCTTCTATTCGATTCCATTGGTCAACATCTCTGTTTTTATGCCAATACCAAGCTGTTTTCATTACTGTAGCTCTGTAATAGAGTTTGAAGTCAGGGATGGTAATGCCTCCGGCAAATCCTTTATTGTATAG
>PVIU01008134.1:0-85798 GCA_004026605.1 Ondatra zibethicus | reverse complement strand
CCTTTGATCTGAAGAGGCAGTTCACGGTCTGTTTGTTTATTGAGACGCAAGTGGCCCAGGTGGGCCTTGAATGTGCTGGGAAGCCAAGGATGACCTTGAACTCCTGATCCTCCTTCCTCCACCTTTCAGGTGCTGGGATCACAGGCATGAATCACCACACCAGATCTGAAGGGATGGTTCTTATTTGTCCCAATCAGTATGTAATCTTAGTGAAACTCAGTGACAAACTTTGTTCCCGACATATGTGAAACCCTTGTCAACTTGTAACTGTTATAATGTATTTCCAGTGGGCATCCGTGCTCCTGGGGACTGCCGTGTGGTGGCAACAGCATCACCTGTGGGTGGAGTTAGCATGGCTCTCTGTACTTCAGACACCCCTGTCCTGTTAGGACAGACCCTCTGCTACCTCTGTTGTATGGCGGGTTCTGTGAAATGCGGAAAATAGCTAGTGCAATATACACAGATTGATAGTCGTCTCCCCCCACATTGCTTCTATTCTGCGTATCCCCTGGGGATACAACTAATGTTAATATTAGCCTGAGCAGCACATAATTAGGAAAATAAATCTACTGAAAAAAGTAATATAGCATAAATTAAATAAATTAAATATAAATCAAATCCAATATAAAACAATGCATTCAATTATCCGCATCACTACCTCCTCCTCTCACAGAGATATCTGAGTTGAAGCTCATTTTCCTTCTTAGGATAAGGCTAGAGCAGAGCCCAGAGCAACAAGCTGAGCCCACCCTCGAAAAGGTGGTATCTGACCCGCTTTTCACTGGGGACCTGTGACATTTGCTAAAGGTACTTTGGCCAGCTTGGTTTTAGACCCTGGAAGAGAGCCTGCTGTCTGTTTTAATATGTAAGTTCAGGGGCTAGTTTTTCGGTGTGTTAGGGAATACATATTGTGCTGTTAAATATATGTATATCAACACAATAAATACAGCAGCCCAGTCTGTTGTGCTGAGACGTGCTCAAAGGTTCTATATGTGGAAAGTCATTGGTTAAGAGGGTACCAGCTGATGGGCTAGGGCTGTAGCTCAGTTGGCAGGATGCCCGCATAGCTGCAGCAAGCCCTGGGTTTGACCCTCGCTCCACAAAAGCTGAGTGTCGTGCCGCACTCTCGTGATCCCAGCACCCAGGACACAGAGCCGCTAGGATCACGATTTCAAGGTCATCCTGCGCTATATCATGAGTTTAAGGCTAGCCTGACCTTCGTGAAACCCTATCAAGAAGCAAAACAAACAAGCAAATAAAAAGGTAGTGTTTGAATAGACTCCCATGAGCCTGGCAGAGACAGGAAAAACACTCTTGCTGAAGAACGGTCACACGTGTGACAGCAGGCTCCAGAGCCAGCGTTGCTTCCAGAACCAAACCGTGTTCAAATGTTCTGACCCCTCTCTCCAGCCGCCCAAGTGGTCTGTCCTGGCTTGCTCTCCACATAAGCTGACCCCAGATCCACCTTCCCTCACAATGTCCTGTCTTCATCTAGCCACGGTCTGAAGTGTTCCAGGCTCCCCCTCATGCCTGCCCGTACACGCACGTGTGCCAGACGGCGACTCCTGACCCAGAAGAGTCTGTGACCACATCCCGTGCCCCTCGCCTGTGCTCACCGGCTGTGTTTGAAGTGATTTCACTCTCACCAGTAGCCCCTCATCTGGAACAGGTTACAAGAGAGATGCCGGCAGGTGCCTGCCCCAGGCCCTAGGAGCTTGTAGCCCCAGCTTGCTTAGGCTTCAGAAATCACCAATGTGTAGAGATGACAGCATCCCACAATGGTTCTCATAGCTGGAGAAGAACTGCTGATGATAGCTTATCTCTAAGTACACTTTGCTATCTCCGCTGTGGAAGATTTTTCTGGAAACACCCCCGGCCCCATGGACACTGGCACCTGGGACTGTTTCCTCTTGCAGACTGCCCTGTATCAAGTCAGCACCCACCTCCCCCACCTGGAACCTGCTATACCTGTCTTGCCTTCCTTGCAGCCATGAGTGGTTGAGGGCAGGGATTGTGTGTCTTGTGCTCTGAGGTCTGTGTAACCCACTGCCTCTGAAGTGTTGGGAGAATAAGCAAGGCTTAAATCCGTGCTAGACAGGGTATTCTCATTGTTCCCAGGGTACCCCCTCCCTGAGCCCTTCTCACGAGGGAATGAAGCCAGCAGATGGATGATGTTCACATGGAACTTAAGACATTGTGTGAACAAACCAGCATATGAAGAGAAGTATTCAGCATAGCTGAGACTCAAAGGCATGTCCAACATTTTACCCTATGGCAGACGGTATTATCTACAAGGTTCACGTAACAAAGTATCCCTTAGTGTTTTAAGTAACTTTATGATGATGTGTCGGGGCATCCATAGTTATCCTGGTGGACCTCAGGTTGGACACACCTTGGAAGGGATGCCAGCTGACTCAGCCATCCTTGAGAAATATGAAATACATGTGTCTGTTTGCTCACACTGAGGCTCAATGCAGAGGCACTGAATTGTTGACCTTCCCAGTCAGATCTCTGCCACTGTGGCCCACTCCTTTAGGAAGCTGGTTAAAGGTCTTCTGTAACCAGGGTGGCTTCTTCCATCATTGCTCTGGAAATGAAGACAGATTGTGTGTGCACTGGCTGGCATGGAATTCTCTATGTAGACCAGGCTGGCTTCAAACACAGAGATCTGCCCGCCCCTGCCTCCCAAGTGCTGGGATTAAATGTGTGCAGCTATGCCTGGTTCACCATTTCCTGTGACGAGCCTAGAACTCCCCAAGTAGGCTAGGCTGAGTGGCTGCGAACCATAGGGATTCTCTTGTCTCTATTTCCTCAGTGCTGGACTACAAATGTCTACCACTGTGCCTAATTTATTTATGTGAGTTTGGGAAATCAAATCCAGGTTCTCATGCTTGTATGGTAATCACTGTACTGACGGAGCCAGCTCCCCAACCCCTGAAGACAGAGTTTTAATGGCAGCCTAAGTAAAGCATGTTTGGAGAGGGGGATCTGCTTCCTAACCATGCGTTACTGTTAGTTCTGTGGTCGTGCCAACTCAGCCAGGTGTCACCCTCTTCTTGGTCCTTTTCAGCTCCTCAGGGGATGGAAGGTTCCTATTGGTAGTGTCTTACATGTATAGAGCTCCATCTTGGTGCCAAAAAGACCTATGTTCTGTTCTAATTCTTCTAGCCTCCAGGAGAGGACAAAATCACTGAACATGGCTGTTAGAGACATCACCACTCAGGTAAGCCCACCTATCCTCCCATTTTCTTCTAACCTAATTTCACGTCCAGATCACCAAGGGCTTAGGCTCTAGAGGACAGACTTTGTGGAGCCATTTCCCAGGCTGTGGCAGGGAAGACAAGCTGGGGAGGGGGATCTGCTACCTCCACAGAGGTCTCCACCCATAGTCACTCCCAAATGGGCTGCTGATCTTGGCTTCAGAAGGGGTTTCAGTGCAGAGGCTGGGAAAGGACCATGTGGAAAAGCCTTTGTTTAAAAAGGCTTTTTAGAGCTGGCTGTATGGCTCATAACTGCAGTCCCAGCATTCCAGAGGCAGGAGGAGAGCAAGGGTTCAAGGCCAGCCTGAGCTACAGAGCAAGATGCTGTTGCAAACAAATGAGTGGACAAATAAGGGTTTTAGGATGGAAGTAATTTGCTTCTCCTGAGGGTTCAAATTCAGGCTTCTCAGATAAACGGAAATGGTTTAATGGATGAAGTGTTTTGTTTAAGTTTTCCAGGTCATTTTGCTAATATTATTTATTGTCTTTATTTTTTACTTTTCACATTATGTGACAAAAATACTGTAAGAAAGCAACTTAAGGGAGGAAGGGCTTCCTTTGGCTCACAGTTGAAGGGTGCAGACCATCATGGCGGGGAAGACACAGCAGCAGGAGCTGAGGCAGCTGGTTACATTGTATCCACAGTCAGGAAGCAGGGAGGTAAATGCTGGTGCTCAGCTCATCACATGTTTCTTCAGTCCAGGACCCCAGTCTATGGAATGGTGTGACCCACATTTAGGGTGTGTCTTCCCAACTCTTTAACCCAATTGTTTGTTTGTTTTGTTTTGCTTTTTCGAGACAGAGTTTCTCTGTAGCTTTGGAGCCTGTCCTGGAATTCGTTTTGTAGACCAGGCTGGCCTCAAACTCACAGAGATCCACCTGCCTCTGCCTCCTGAGTGCTGGGATAAAAAGCATGCACCACCATTGCTCGGCTCTTTAACCCAATCTTGAAGATATGTTCAGAGATGACCTCCGAGGTGATCCTAGATCCTGCCAAGTTGGCAGTCAATATTAGCCAGGCATGGTAGTGCACACCTTTAATCTCTGGACTCAGGATACAGAGATAGGCAGATCTCTATGAGTTCGAGGCCAGCATAGTCTACAGAGTGAGTTCCATGCAGTCCAAGGCTATATGGTGAGACCATGTCTCAACAAACAAGCAAACAAAATCCTCAATAAATATTAACCATCACGTTATCTGTACTTTGATAGCAAGACGCTGTCCTGTAAGACAGCGGGAATGGCCTTAGTGCTCATCAGGTGGAGTCCATTCAATACCACAGGCTGTGTCCTGGCTGTCAGGCAGCGTTCACAGAACAGAGCCCCCCCTTGTGGTCACCTGGCAGAGCTGTGGGACCAGATGCCCTGGGATTAGCCTTGAGGTGCTGTGTTGGATTCCTGGACCTGACTACTCCATCACTAGGAGCTAGAGCCCCGCAATGGTGGAGAATGTTGGAAAACAGTCTCTGACCCAGGAAGAGTCTTAGTTTGTTCTCATGACCAGAGAAAGGAAAACTGTAGGGATGGGGAGGGGGCCAGTCAGTAAAGTATGTGCTATGCAAGCAGAAGGCCATGAGTTTCATTCCCAGAACCCATGTAAAAAGAGTGGGCATTGTGGCACACACTTGTATGTGTAGGGGCTGGGCAGAGACGGAAGGAGCCCTGGAGCTCACTGGCAGTCAGCCTGGTGGAAACACTGAGCTCTGGGTTCGGCGAGAGACCATCAGAAGAATGTGGAGAGTAACTGAGAAAGACATCCAAAGTCGACCTCTGACCTCCACACACATGCATACAAATACATGGACATATAGACACACATATAACACACACACACACAAATAAGCAAACAATCAGAGGAGAAAGGAAAGCTGGGCCCCTCGCTGGAAAGCGTGTTGAGCGGTTTGTGCTCCACACGACTGTGCTCCACATGACTGTGCTCCACATGACAGTGCTCACGCTGCCATGAGTTGTTTGTAGGGTTGGATGTGTTTGCTCCTTGTTTGTTTTGTTTTGTTTTTATTTTTCTTCAGGAATGCTTGAAATCCATCGTGAGCTTCCTGGCTGAGGAATGAGCTATGTTTCCTGTTTTGCCTGGCTCAGAGATGCTCTAGAAGGACCATGATCAGAGACCTCAAGGATGCTGTAGTTTTCTAAATGCTGGAAGGGATCTCTGTCTTTGTGTGCTTCCATCACACAACACTGAGGAGGGCTGAGGGCCAGGTGCCAGCATGGCCGGGTTCTGGTGGGGATCTCTTCTGAGGCACAGATGCCAGCTCCTTGCTGTATCCTCATATGACAGAAAGAGGGAAAAGACAGGAGAGGTCTATTATTATTATTATTATTATTATTATTATTATTATTATTATTTGTGTGTGTGTGTGTGTGTGTGTGTGTGTGTGTGTGTGCACACCTGGAGGACACACCTGGAGGATGTTATTTTCTGGAACGCCACCCACCTCCTTCGATAGGGTCTCCCATTGGCCTGGAGCTTACCGATCTGGCTACCCTGGCTGCCAGCAAGCTGCAAGGATACTCTGGTCTCCACTTCTCCAGCTCTGGGATTACAAGTTTGTGCCACCATGTGCCACTTTTCACGTGGCTTCTGTGGATCCAGCTCAGGTCCCCTTGTTTTTGTTTTGTTTTGTTTGAGCCGCTATCGTCCAGGGCCCTTTTCTAAGGACACCCATGCTTCCAAGGTTCTACCGTTAGGACTGATTATTTCCCAGAGCCCCACCTCCTCATCCCAGCATCATACTGCAGCTGAAGATTTCAGCATATGGACTTTTGGGGTACACAGCATTCACACAATTGGGGGACACAAGCGTTCACACTATTGCAATCCTATCTCCCAGGTATTTATAGTCAATTTATAATGACCTCACTTTTCTATCAAATTAAGGAGTCTGTGCCTTAGATTTTAAAATGTAAATGTAAAACTTCCATTCTTTAATGAGTTCCTCAGGGACTAATTTTATTTGTAAATAAAGAAGACTTGCAGATTTTTCTGGGGTGGGTATGTGTATGACATTGCACATGCGTGAGCCTAGGAGGCTGTGTGACCAAACTGGCTGGTCACCTGGGATATCTAATCGTAACTGTAACTGTAACCCCAACCCCCTGTAGACTGGTAAGTGACCATGAGGCTTGGCTCAACACACACATGCACACACACACGGGGTGTGTGTGTGTGTCTCACCCTCTGATATTTTCTGAGTGAGATACAACCTTCTTACACTCATTACATTTCTTGCCTCTCATGGGTTACCCAAACCAAAGGTAATTAAGGGATAAATGGGATGGAAATAGTTGGAAATAATTGGGATATCTAGAGATTGGTAGATATTATATTATATCCAGCAGAGACTGAAAGAGTGCGCAATTTAATCAGAAAATTTAGAAAGGCGGTTTCATATTAATAGTGTAGCTTGAATGATGGGCTTTCTCAGCAAAGGAGAAACTGACCTAATTATGATTAAGAGATACTCTTAACTAAAATCAGGAATGTTAGACATGGATTGGATGAGACCTGAGAACTCTGGCTGGTGTCCCGGAATTACTTGGCCAGTCTTTGAACTTCCCGAGGTGACAGTTGTGGATGGAGAGGATGGGCGGGCCACAGGGTGGGTGGGGCATTGAACCAACTGAGACAGCCGGGGAAGGTGCCCTGGACATCTTCCTTTTAGTTCTTGGTTCTAACATCCTCACAAGTCTCAGGACGCCTGAAAGAGCCTCAGGGTGAATGACTGGGCATGAGGATGAGCGGCTGGTTCGGAGGTCGACTGATTGTGCTGGGAGCGTCACAGGGTGAGGTTGGAAGATTCCAGGCACAGAAGGAAAATAAACCACAGCCGCCTGGGAGAGAACTGGCAGAGGGTTTCTGAACTGGGTGAGGTCTGCATTCTGATGGTAGCTTCTGTTTGATCTCAGAGAAGCCAAATATTTAAAGTTGACTGCACCCCTCAAGATGTAGATTGCACGGGGGAAATAGAACCCCGTGTCTCCTGTGGGCTCTCAACCCAAGTGCACTGATGACTTCCAGTTTCCAAATGGGATTTCATGTATTTTTATTTTGGCAACAAATAAATAAATAAATAACAATGCTCAGGGGTTACATCCTCTGTGGACTTCCCCAAAATGCCTGCCTACAGAAACTGCTGCATGCCTTTGGTGAGGTGAAAATGTAGGTGAACCACTAGTCTGAATATAGATAACAGATAAGTAAGAAAGAAATGTGATGTTTTAGTCTCAACATAAAAGATAACCTAAGGAATTTTGGAAGCAAGGCTGAGGTTGAAGAGTTTTGTTGTTTCTGAAACTCAAAGAAAAACATAGTCAGTGTGTACAGATTCTGGGGGACACTTGATAACCCACAAGTCTTCTCGACAGCCACGTGTCTGCCTTTCAGTTGGACTCTTGAGCAAGTATCTGCCCTAGTTTCTCTGGAGTCTTCTAGTAAATGACATTTAGCAGGTTCCTCTGACCTTGCTGTCAAAAGCCACATCTAAATTGACAGCCTACTGTGTGCCAGGGACAGGGCAGAGTCCCTACACAAGGACGGCTGGCATCCTTGTAGAGAGATGTAGAGGAGACAAGGATAAAGCTGAAGAGGAAGCCGGAGAAGACTTGGTGAAGGGAAGGGACAGGAAGTCAGCAAGGCCTTTCCTCCCAGGGAGCCATGGAGCAAACAGATCAGGGCTATGAGGCCTGAGTGCTCAGGCAGGAGTAAGCGAATGAGCTCACACCAGCCGGTGAGGGCAGGAGTGTGCTGAGGGCGTGCCGGCGGCAGCCTCTCTTCTAACCTCTTCCTCCCTCTCCTTCTTTACCTCCCTTCATCCTTCTCTCTCTTCTCTTCCTTTGCCCCTTTTCTCCCCACTCCTTTCCCTTCCCTCCTCTCCTCTCCTTCTTCTTGCCTCTCTGCCTCTCCTCTTCTTTTCTTCTCTCCCCTCCCTTCTCCTCTCCTCTTTTCCCTCTTGTCCCCCTCTTCCTTCTTTGCTTTCCTCCGAATCCTATTAGAAGGAAAATCCTATTATTAATTGCTTCCTAAGCCCGCCTTCTGGTTACTCCATGTCAATCAGCTCAGCTACTTAGAACCCAGACGCCTCAGGTCCTTTTCCCTTCTGTCTTCAATTGGTAGCAATAAACACTGATCCCTGCCATTTCTCCTTGTAGGTGTGCTCAGGTGAGAGACTGTGCAGCTCTCTGAGGAGGAGACTCAGTGACCTTGACACCAGGCTGCCTCAGCTGCTGGAAGCTAAGATGCTGGCCATATCAGGTAAATGTCAACGCATTTCTATTTTGTCACTGATGAACATGTGGAAGTCATCCCAGCTACCTGGGAGGCTGAGGTCTACACTGTGCTACACTGTGAATTCTAAGCCGGTTTGAGTGATTTAGAGAGACTGTCTCAAAATAAGGGAGACGGAGAGGAAGCTCAACTGTAGAGCACTTGCCTAGCATGTGCAAGGTCCCAGACTCCAGGTCAGTGCCTACCAAAACACACACACGCACATGCACACACATGCATGCACACACACATGCACACATGCATGCACTCATGCAATGCACACATACTCACACATACACACAGGCACACACACACGCAATGTGCACACATGTGTACACACTCACAATATGGCAGTTAACAGAATTGTCAGGCTCAGCAGAGCCTGGGCACTGGCGGCCCTAACCAGCCTGGCTCAGCCACCATCTGCAATGGGCCAGTCAAGCAGGCAGGTTGCAGTGAAATGCAGAGGACAGAGATTTATTCAATGTGACCACACTGGGAAAAGGAACAAAGAGGTGCAGTGACCCCCAAGTTCATCTGCAGAGCCCTGATGGAAGTTTTCAGTTTGAGTAGAGGGCAGCAGGGTTCCCCACGAAGGGACATAGTCCTTGGAAAAGTCCTGAGAGCACCCCACGGATACAGTTTGCTCTTAAGGGGCCCTGTCTTGGATGTGGGTGACTTTAGGGAGTAGCCCTGTTGCTCCAAGGGCTGTAATTCCAACCATGTTGGTAAAGCCCTGTGTGTGGTAAGAGCCTAGAGGGCCACGAGGTGTGAGGCAGCTCCTCCTAGAAGCTGGCAATGGGACTGGGGAGACATGTCAGTTGGGGAAGTGTTTTCTGGGTCTTTCCCCGGAATCCACGTAAAGAGTCTTTGGGAAGTGGCCCACACTTGTGATCCTGCAAAGCGGAGGTGGAGACGGGTGGAGACCTGTGCTTCACTCACCAGTAAACTTGACTTACTGGTGAGCTCAGAGCAGTAACAGACCTCGCTTCACAAGACGGGCGCGGTGGCGCCTGAGGAATGACGTGAGCTTGACCTCTGGCCTCAGTTTCCACGTGTGCACACATCCTCGTGCCCCTGCACACATGAATGTGAATATATATGCACTCAAATGCACACGCGCGCGCGCGCGCACACACACACATACACACACACGAGAAAGCTGGGCTTAGGACATGGTGGTGTCTCAGATCATACCCTTTTCATGCCAACGGTTCCGAGAGATAGGTTTCTGCGCATGCGCAGTAGTGTGAGACCGTAAGCATATAGTGTCTTGCTCTGTTGTTTGAATCCTATTTTTGAACACCCCACGCTACCTCACACACATACACACCGATGTTTGTTCTTTGACTTGCTGTCCTGTAATAGCACTGTTAGGCTGTTGGGAAGGCAACTAAGAACTCAGTGGGGAGGTGGGGTCATGAAGGCTATGTCCTTCTAGCAAGTTTATGAGATTAGCTGGCGGTGGCAGACCAGTGGCTGGAGTCCAGACTCCCCAAAGTGTGACGGATGGACCTTTAGCCCAGTTATATAGACGACAGTCTTGAGGAGATCTCTGAGGTTTACAGGCTGGATGAACGTTCAGCCCATCAGCTTCAGAGGAGTCAGAATTGAATGGGAAGGTGTAATAATTACACGTATGGGTTTTCAATGGTGTTTTAAGAAGGAGCGTGGTGCCTGGCAGCTTCTGTTCCTCACGTCGTTAAACACTAATGCTGCAGCTAACGAGCCACTTGGTCCCCGATGCAGCCAAGCGTGGCATTTACAACCCTAGAACATGGTGGGGGAGCGTGCGGCCTGCCTCGTAACTGCCTCCCGTGCCTCTTAGCTGGAGTTATGGCCTCGTTTGCAGAGAGGAAAAAAAAAGAAGACGGAATGCAGTCTTGTCTCTGAGTTAGGGTTCTGCCTTTCTTAATACATCTTCCCCCGAGAACAGGTGGGTGAGCTTCCATGGAGCCCGAGGGAAAAGGGAATGTAGTGTGATCCAAGAGCAGAATTCCCTTGCTTGGTCATCAACAGCCTGTCTTTAGAAGCGCAGGGAAGAGTCTTCAAACTTTTTAGAAAAAGATAGTTTATTTATTTATGCTCTATTTCAACCCTCCACCCCTGTCCAAAGCCTGACCCATCACATGGCGAACTGCCTGCTGCTGCCTGAAGTCCCTAAGGCTGAGGGGCTTGCTTAGTGTTCCTGTGGCCTGTCCCGAGAGCCGGGTGCTAAGTTGTGGTGCAATCAGGATTGTTGGCAGCTCTCTCCACTGGGAATTGAGGGGCATCCGGCTGAAGTGTTCACAGAGCTCCTTTCTTGACGAATCCTTGCCTGGGGGAAGGTATATCCTCATGTCTACCTGTGTATCCAGGACCAGGTCCTTCACATGGGAGGCCAGTTCATACTGCTGACCTCTTCCAGTCTGGGCTGCCTGACCATTGCTCTGGTGTGTAGGAAGAGCTGGCCTGGATAGCCCATTTGTCCATTTGTGCCTCTGTGTGTGTGTGTGTGTGTGTGTGTGTGTGTGTGTGTGTGTCAGTGAACATGAATATAGTGCCCTTGAAGGCCAGCTATCAGATACCCTGGTGTTGGAGCTGTCTCCAATTTCAAGCCATCTGATGTGGATGCTGGGAATCAAACTCAGGTCTTTTGGAAGACTTCCTGTGTTCATAAAAGCTGAGTCTTTGCTCTAAACCCATAGCCTAGGATATTTCAACGGAAGGTTCAAGTGCAGCCTAGCAATAGGGAGGGAAAGGAGGTCAGAGGCATCTTGTGTCCCCCGTGAGCATCCTCAGGTGAGGGATGATTTGTGTCTGTGGTTTGGCATGAAGCGAGAAGGATCAGGTGCAACTTTGGCACCCTCCACGGGCACTTGGAACGGAGAGGTCACTCCCCTGAGTTGAGGTTCTTCAGGCAGAGACCCAGAGGGTCTTCAGCACCATTCCTGACGGAAGATTGGGACAGTCTGCAGAAGGCAAACTCTGTGGTTCTCAGACAGGAGAATGGGTCAAAATGATCTTTACTCTCTGTGATGCGGGAGGTAAATATCGTGATTCAGAGATGCCAAAGAGACAGAAAGCAGGAGAATAGGAAAGCCAGCCACACTGAGCTGTGTGGCTCTGTGATTTGTTAAAAATTTTGAAGTGCATTTTCATTTCAGTTTATAATTTGTAGCCCAGGCTGGCCTAAGAACTTGCCGTTCTTCTGGCCGGACTGAGGTTTCAGGTCTGTGTCTTCACACCTCTCCAGGATAAACCGTTGTCTTAGCAAGCCCATGAAGGCCCCTGTTCAACTGGCTCACTGAAGAGGAGGCAGCCAGCGGAGCCAGGGAGTTTTACCCCTCACCAAGGGCAGGCTGGGGCCAGGTCACCGATGAGACCCCTTCAGGGTTGACCCTGACTTTCTGAGTCTTTGGGGGGTGATTCAGGAAAGCGTAGGGATCTGTGGAATAAGCCTTGTCAGGGGCTGGGCTGTGAGGTCAGTGCATGCACAGTGCTATGCAGGGCCAGATAGCAGTTCTCAAAGGCTCCAGCTGTGATATTCCTGCTTCTGGGGAGCCATCCAAAGTCTCTACATGTTATATGTTCGTTTCTCCCTCACACATGTCTCCAGGTATTTGGGTCAAGGAACGGTCTGGATTTAATAAATGGTCACTGTGGTCTTTTTTTTTTTTAAGGCCTAGCACTAGATTATTGATGACTTCAGAGGTTTAGCACACACTTCCAGTATAAGTCACCCCTCCGGTTCCTTTGCAGAGAGAGGTCTTTTCCTTAGGAATCTTCATAGGAGGAAGTGTCATTTTTTTTTCAAGACAGGGTTTCTCTGTAGCTTTGGAGCCTGTCCTGGAATTTGCTCTTGTAGACCAGGCTGGCCTCGAACTCACAGAGATCCTCCTTGCGTCTGCCTCCTGAGCACCGGGACTAATGGCGTGCACCACCACCGCCTGACCCTAAACATGAATTCTAACCATCAAACTCAGGTCCTCCTGTGCAAGCACTGCACAGACTGCATCGTCGTCTTCCTTGCCCTGTGTTTATGGGTTCTTTGTGGAACACTTTCCCCTGTATCTTAGCGGTCACTTCCCAGAGGTCTGGGACGCTGCCTTGTTCTCTCTTGTGTCGCCTTCATGGGATCAGAAACTGTGAGTTTCAGTGACAGAATGACGTATGCCAGGTGTTCAGATTGTGCCTGTGGTGGACGGATCTTAGGTAACAACAGAGAAGTAAGCAATGCAGTATTTAAGGGGAGGGGTTGCGGATAGATTCCCTGGGCTGGAAGCCTGCCTGGTGGCGTATTCCTGCACGACCTTCAGCAAGATATGGGATTTTCTCGATTTCAGCTTTCTCAGCTGTGAAGTCAAGATAACAATGTGTATTTCCATGAACATAAGAAGTGCCCATGTGCTACACACTATGGTGAAAGAAATGTCACTGTCAGCTGAACAACGACACCATGACTTCGGCTTAGAATTTTCATTGTACGCATTGAAAGAGTTCTTTCAGATGCATTTAGACTTGGAGAAGAGTCCACGCCACTCCTTTAAAAGGACAATAAGTTGGTTAAGGTTTTACTCAGATGCCTTCATCTTCATTGTCAAAGGCTTTCTAGACATCTGCGGGGGCCATACTCTGAGGTGGACGTTTTAACTGGCCTCTGTCCTCCTGAGTCGGCAGATGTACCACTACCCAGCTCCCAAATCATGACACGGACACTTCTTGTTAGTTATGACTGCTGGCCTAGCTTAGGCTCATTTCTGGCTGGCTCTTTTAGCTGAAATTAACCTGCTTCTTTTTCTACCATTTGCCTCGGGGATTTTTCCTTTTTTTTTTTTTTCCTTCTGTACATTTTACTTTTACTGCTTCTTGTATCTGACTGGCTGGTGGCTGCCTGGTTTCTTGCCCAGGGCGTATCCCTCTCTTTCTCCCTCATTCTCTTCTCCTTCCTCTCCTCGCATTCTTTTCTCTCCTATTTATTCTCTCTGCCCACCAGCCCTGCCTATCCCTCCCCTGCTTAGCTATTAGCCATTCAGCTTTTTATTAAACCAATCAATTGCCTTAGGCAGGCAAGGTTAAACAAGTGCAGCACGTCTTTACATAATTAAACACGTATCCTCACATCATCAAACAAATGCAGCACAAACAAATCGGAGCTGCCGAGTTTTCCTCCAAGAATAAGCGGTAACTTCTGTAAGGTTTTCTGTTTTTGTTTGTGGTGTGTGTATGTGTGCACATGCTTTTGTGTGTGCATGTGGGGGCCAGAGATCAATCCCAGGTGTTGCTTAGGAACCATTTATACCGTTATTATTATTACTTATTGTTTATTTATGTACCTTTGAGACAAGGACTTTCATCAGGTCCTGGTGCTCCACGGCTGACGGGGCTCCACAGCTTGGAGATTCTCCTGTCCCCACCTCTGCAGTGCTGGGGTTACAAACATTCTAACACACCCAGCATTCTACTTGGATGCTGGGGGTTAAACTCAAGCCCTTCTGTTTAGACAGCAAACGCTTTACTGGCTGAGCCATCTCCCCAGACTCTGATCTGACTTCTGAAAGGATTTCCTGCCAGGCCGCTCACCCCTAGCATCATGTTTTTATTCTTTGACAATTTCATACATACACATAATATATTTTGATCCCTTTCACTCCCTCTTATCCTCTTCCACTTCTTCTCAGCCACCCCTCCTTCTCAACAAGTCTCCCTCTGACTTTCATGGCTTTTTTTTAACGACCCACTGAGTTTAGTTCAAGCTGCTGGAGCGATCATGGATTTGGGGCTACTGGTATATCAGTAACTCAACCAGCGGCGACACCTAGCAAAAATGGTTCCCCTTTTCCATCAGCTGTTAACTTCCAATAGCTTCTCGGCTAGAGGTAGGGCCATGAACTCCTCCCCTGTCCATGCAGGAATGCTACTGGCTCGATCTAGTACAGGTAGCATCAGCTGCAGTGAGTTCCTGAGTGCAATGGCCATGTCCAGGGGACAGCAGTTCACAGCCTGCTCCTGGCCTGAACACCCTCTCTGCCCTCTCTTGCAGCATGAGCCTGAGGCTTGGGGTGGAGTGGTGATATAGACGTCTGGTTTAGCATGCTTTGAGTTTGGAATGCACGTTCTCTCCTGATCTCACAAAAGCATGAAGTGGACTGGCCTTGCAGTGGGTTGGGCCTTGGAACACCAGTGTTGCTGGGGACCACATTCAGCCACAGAGAGCAACCAGCTCCTCACTTTCTCCTGGATGACACTATCTCAGAGGCATTACTATCAAAACTGACGCATCTCCAAGTGGACAGAATGAGAGTAATCCTCCCCCGAAGAGTGACTGTGAAGAAAGAAACTGATCTGTGACTTTCTTCTCAGAAGAACTTTTCTATTAGCATATATTATCCACAGTAGTGGGTTTCATCATGATATTTTCATAGTGTATATCTACTTTCATTCTTGTACTTGTTTAATAAAATGCTGATTGGCTAGTAGCCAGGCAGGAAGTATAGGCGGGGCGATGCGAACAGGAGAATTCTGGGAAGAGGAAAGGCTCTGTCTGTAGTCGTCACCCAGACCAAGAGGAAGCAAGATGAGAATGCCTTGCTGATAAGAGGTACACAGACAAGAATAATGGGCTAATATAAGTTATAAGAATTAATAAGAAGCCTGAGCTAATAGGCTTCTTTATAATTTATGTAGGCCTCTGTGTGTTTCTTTGGGACTGAACGACTGTGGGACCAGGCAGGACAGAAACCCCAGCCAACAAAAAGCCACATGGCTAACACAGAAAAGAATAATGGGTTAATGCAAGATGTAAGAATTAATTAATAAGAAGCCTGAGCTACGAGGCCAACCAGTTATTATTAATGTAGACCTCTGTGTATTTCTTTGGGACTGAATGGCTGTGGGACCTGGTGGGACAGACACCTCTGTCAGCATTTCATTTATTTCATTATTGTTATTAATATTTATTTATTTTGGTTTTTTGAGACAGGGTTTCTCTGTAGCTTTGGAGCCTATCTTGTAGACCAGGCTGGCCTCGAACTCACAGAGATCCTCCTGCGTCTGCCTCCCGAGTGCTGGGATGAAAGGCGTGCACCACCACCACCGGACAATTACTGCTATTTATTATTATTATTATTTCAATAATAATGTATGTGTGTTTGGCCTGCATGTATATCTGTGAACCACATGTGTGTTAACCTGTAGAGGCCGGAAGAGGGTGTCAGGCACCCTGGAACTGAAACTGAAGTATTTGTGAGCATCATGTAGGAGCTGGGACTTGAACCTCAGTCTTCTGCAAGAACAGCCAGTGCTCCTAACCACTGAGCCACCTTTCCATCCCTCATTCCCTCCCTCCCTTCCTCCATTCCTCCTTCCTCTCTCCTTCCCCCCTCCTTTTCCCTTCCTCCTTCCCTCCCTTCCTTCCTTCTTTCTTTTTGGTGAACCAGTGAGTTTCATTAACATCACTTACAGGAGCATGGGCACCTTGCCAGAGGCTCCAGAGTAAAGTCACTAGGAGCTGTCAGATGTGAGTGTCCTGGGTTGATGCCTTCAGTCGTCTGTGGACATCCCTACATGGAGACTTCTTGGACCAAGCATAGGGATATGTTTAACTTTAGGACAGACTGGCAGGCATGTTCTCAGTGGGGTTACACCTCTGCATGTTTGGGAGTTTAGGAAATTTTACACACACACACACACACACACACACACACACACACACACACACACACACACGTGCACACACATACTCCAATGTTGACCATTTTCAATTTAGGGCTTTGTGCCATCTGAATGGGTTGAAGTGGGTTCTGCACTTTTATTTGTACTTTCGTTGACATGTTTTCATATGTGTGCTGGCCATCTGCATATGGCTCTTTGTCGAGGGCCTGGTGAATCTGTTCATGTTCAATGCTGTCATTTGGGTTCACTGTTGAGATGTGAAATTGAATCCTCCGTCAGTTATCTGTAGCAAATGATCTGTGCCCGTTTGACTTGACTTCCCCTCCCTTCCATTCCTTTTCCCTCTCCTTTGCTTTCCCTTACCCACTGCTCCCTATTTCCCCCTCCTCTTCTTTTTCATTTCTTTACTTTTGACGATCTTAGGTAGTCTAGGCTGGCTGAAAACTTACTGTGTAGCTAAGGCTGGCCTTGAATTCCTCTCCTCCTGCCTCCACCTTCCAAGTGCTGGGGTGTCCGCTGCACCATGCCCAGTGGCCCTGCCTGTGTGCCAGAAGAAGCTTATCACCCTAACGAAGCCCGTTTATCAGGGGTTTTCTTTGATTGTTGTGGTCTGTGTCCTCTGCAATGCTCTGCCTGTTCCAAACCCAATGCCGGTAACTTGCGTCTTTTATTTCCTGCTTGTAGCTTCATAGTTTGAACTTCGTGTGAATCCCAGGTCTCACCCCTGATGTAATTTGTGTGTGGTCTGAGGGTTCCCTTTGTCCCCACATGAGTAACCAGTTGTTTGGGCAACACCTATTGGGACGATTTTCTTTCCCTTGCTGACTAGCTTTGCACCCAGTTGGCTCTCGAGGGACTCACCCACTTTGGATTTCTATTGTAATCCATCAGCTGACATGCCTATCTGGCTTCCGAGGCACACAGTCCTGCTTTATGGCAGTGGTAGCTGGGGTCTTAACGTGTAGACTGTTTGATTGCTCTGCCTTATCTAGACCTTTGCATTTTCTTTTACATTTTAGGATGTGCCCATTCATTTCTACCAAAGGGCCTCATGAAATTTTGATGGGAATTGTATTAACTCTGTGCATCAATCTGGGATAAATGGAAACCCTAGGAGTAACAAGTTTTCTAGTGGACCCTTGTAGTTCATCTCCACAATTATTTAAGTCTTATTTCCTCTCAGTAGGTCTTCCAAAGCAGTTTCCACATCTGCATAGGATGCTTTAAATTCCTCCCTGCATCCTTTTAGTCTCAAAATACACTGCAAGCTGTGTTTCAGAGAAATGGTCTCGCAGTGGCCTGCCGCCGCCGTTCAGACACACAGCTGGATCTTGTGCCTGACCTCGCTCCTTGCTGCATCCTGGTTACCATCTATTTTATCTGGCGCTTTATGGCTTTTCTTTCTTATGCACCCAGCCACCTGTGGTTCCCGCAGGCACCTGCAAGTCAGGTGTTATTACGATCATATTTCATAACACATTTATGCCAAATGCGCTCATTTATTTTTCATGTTTTTGTTAGGGTCTCTGCCGCTGTGATAAAAACACTGACCAAAAGAACTTGGGAGGGAAGGGTTTATTTGGCTTATAGGTCACAGGCCATTACCTAAGGAAGCCAGGGTAGGAGTTCAAGCTGGATCCAGAGGTAGGGATTGAAGCAGAGACCACAGAGGAGGCCCCTTACTGGCTTGCTTTCAGGGTTGTGTTCAGCTATCTTTTATAGAACCCACACCCTGTCTAGGGACAGCAGCACCCCACAGTTGGCGGGGTCCACCCATATCAATGAGCAATCAAGAAAATGCTCACAGACACACCTTACAAGATGGTCTAATGGCATAAAGTCCTCCTATCCTTCCCATTTGTGCAGAGATTAGCGTTACACATCTCATGCATTTTGATAAGGGGGCGGGGCTTAATTCAGCGGCAGTCTTACCGTAGCAAGGCCAGTTCCTTTCCACCCTACTGTGCTGTGTCAGCCCTTGTACATTTGGGTATTAAGTGGCGTGATACCTGGGGCTTTCCCTGGTTCTGCTGAGCATCTCTGTGACATTTTCAGAGGCCCTGAATTCCCAATGGCATCCCTCCGGTGTACCTAACCTTTTGACAGTGCATCAGGATCCTGTGGTCCCTGATAACTCACACTTACGAACCCCACAATTCATTTACAAAAACTTCCCGCTTGGATGGGGGAGCGACTGCGGAGACCCCACCCCACTGGAGGAACCACTGAGAGATGATGGCTGCCGAGGGAGGGAAAATCATTTTCCTTTGGGGACATGGCTTCTGGAAGGCTGCTCATGCCTTGGTGGATGAGGTTATTAATAACAACAACAGCATAAACAAAAGACAGGAAGTTGGGAGGGAGACAGGGTACAGGCATTAGAAGGAGGTGGGAGGAGGTAGTCGTGGATGGATATGCCCAATATGCATTGTATAAATGTATGAAACTTTCAAGAACACAAATATTATTATGAATCATGCATACGGTATCTCCTTTCCTCTCTCCCCCACCTTGCTACAGGAAGCCACTTCTGTACAGCCAAGGAGCTCACGGAGGAGATTTGGGCACTGTCATCAG
Source organism: Ondatra zibethicus (assembly GCA_004026605.1). Lineage (NCBI taxonomy): Eukaryota > Metazoa > Chordata > Mammalia > Rodentia > Cricetidae > Ondatra > Ondatra zibethicus. Next base: position 67,024 of record PVIU01008134.1, on the reverse strand, counting down.
AGCGAGAAGGGCTAGAATCACTCCTGGGCAGGCTGCTGGCGCTCAGCTCCAGGAGTATCAGAAGGCTGGGCAGTGTCAAAGAGGATTATATCAGGTGCAGCCAAGACCTGGCCCTCCAGGAAGCCGCCCACAGTGAGTAGCCCCAGTGATGGCCAAGTCAGGGATGACGTTATTGGATCGTGTGGCCAGATCACCTCACTGTGACAAGGTCACGGGGCACCCAGCTGGTTCAAAGGGGAGATTGTTGGCAAGAGCTGTGGACAATGGGGTGGGGTCACCCATCAGCGTTTGCTTTACTCTTCGAATGAACAACTCTGAGCTTTCCCACAGCAGGCTGTGGAGCTCCCTGCCCTGAGTGCACATGCTGAGCCGAAGGTATCTGTCTCCCTTGGTTCAGTCTTCCGAGATGCTGGACACAGGGAGTGACTTTTCTCTTGGGCTATCCTCTGAGGTTTGATTCTCTCCCCAGGAGGAAGACAGAGGTGACACTGGCGCCACCCGCGCCCAGGTGTTGGCATGCCAGGAGGGCTAACATGACACAGGCCGTGTGTTCCACTTAGCAGGGCTGGTGCTGCCTGAGAGCTGCATGAAGTGATGTCAGGGAAGATGAGCGCTCTAAGTCCAGACAAGGGAGCGTAGCTCCAGCTGCAGAGGTTAGGCACGGCATTTGGGGATGAGCAAACTAGGCTTTAAAGTTCTAGTGAATTGTGCGAGGTGTGGTTTCTCCCAGGTTTGAATCAAAGAGATGGTCAGTGGCCGTCACATCTCTTGTCAGTGGCCGTGGCGTCTCCTGTCAGTCAGTGGCCGTGGTGTCTCCTGTCAGTCAGTGGCTGTGGTGTCTCCTGTCAGTCAGTGGCTGTGGTGTCTCCTGTCAGTCAGTGGCCGTGGTGTCTCCTGTCAGTCAGTGGCCGTGGTGTCTCCTGTCTGTGAGGCCTTGGCTGGCTCAACAGCTCAGAGCTGAGCACTGTTTCCTTGAACGCTTTTCATTTTGTTTTTAAAATGCTTAATTTTTATTTTAAAGTGTGTGGGGGGGAGGGGGTCGAGCATGTTAATACAGTTCCTGTGGAGGCCAGAAGGGGGCATTAGATCCTCTGGGGCTGGTGTTACAGTTACCAGGTGGGTGCTGGCTCTGTAAGAACAGCCAGTGTTCTCAACCACTGAGACATAGCTCTCTGGCCCCTCCTTGTTTATTTCTTTAAAAGTTTGAAAAATTGATTGTTACTGTGTGTTGGCCACACAGAGGTCAGAGGTCACAGAGCAACTTTCAGGGGTCGGTTCTCTTCCTCCTCCGTTATACAGGTTCACTAAGCTTGCACAGGCCTCTGCCCATCGGGCCCTCTCACACATCCCTCCTTTCACTCTCAAAGGCCAAACATTGCATTTATTTATTTATTTTCTCAAATGTGCAGCCCTTGGCTGCGTTTGGAGTGTCCATAAGCACAGGGCTGAGGGGGCTCCAGGTCCCCAGGCCCTGCAGGCTGGCCTACTTCATCCGTGAGAGAATTGAACAGGGTGGATCTCCAGCGGGCTTTTGCTGTTGATTTTTTAAAAAAATCTATGAATAAGGAAAACCGAAATGTTTCATAGTGTTATCACTCAGCTTTTACACAAAATAGGGGAATAGATTATTTCTAAGAATAAAGAAGATGTAAACAGATTTGAGCAAATCTAACCCAACGATATTTTCATTTGAATAGCAAGTGAGCACTTGAAAGCCATTAATACTTTTTTTTAAAAAGCGCCGTGCAGTATTTTTGAATCTCATCATTGTTACTTCACTAAATTCTTTCAAGATGATGAATAAAACATAAACAAGCAGAACGGGAGACGGTTGCATGGATGACTCCAAACTGCAGATGGCTCATGGTGGGATCTGTGTGCTTCATGTCTGGATTATGCTGGGTCAGCCACCCTCTCCTGTGTGTTCTCTCACATGTGTTTGAGGCAGAAGCTCATTTTTCACCCGTCTGAGGAGGTGTAGATTTGGGTCACCCAAATTGGCAATCAGTATTGTTAAGAACATGGGTAGCAAAGACATAGAAAATGAATTTCTAGGGGCTCAAGAGATGGCTTTAATGATTAAGAGTACGCACTACTCTTGCAGAGGGCCCAAGTTTGGCTCCCAGGGATGCAACGCCCTCTTCTGACATCTGTAGGTACTGCACTCACGTATACACACATACAGAGACGTATATAAACTCACATACCTAAAACTAAAATAAATCCTTGAAAAGAAAATACATTCCTGAGTAAATTGAAGCTTTCACCTATTAGAATGCACTAAAGGTAGATTGTAGGCTGGATTCAGCTGTTTTTGAACCTTGAGAGTCAGGAATCCAAAGGGGACACTGAGTTCAAGTTCAGATGTCGCACAAGAAGAGAGAACTGGAAAATCTGTGTCTGTATAGGTGTGGATGCACCACAGAGCTTCTCACCCTTAAATAAAATTCTGGTCTCTCGGGTCTTAAAAGAATAAAAAAAATATTTCTGTGTATTGGGGGAGAGAGTTGTGCTGTGGAGCAATGATATGTATCCTGTCACTTGTATTTTAAATAAACGCTCATTGACCAGTAGCCAGGTAGGAAGTAGAGGCAGGGCAACGAGAATTCTGGGAAGAGGGAAGTTCTAGTCTGCAGTTGTCACCCAGACACAGAGGAACCCAGATACAGAGGATGCAAGATGTGACTACCTTGCTGAGAAAAGTACCAAGCCACGTGGCTAACACAGACAAGAATTATGGGCTGATATAAGTTATATGAGTTAATAAGAAGTCTGAGCTACTAGGCCAACCAGTTTATAATTAATATAGACCTCTGTGATTTCTTTGGGACTTAATGACTGCGGGAACCAGGCAGGACAGAAACCTCAGTCAACAGAGTTGTACCATGCTGAGTACCCTTGGAAACCAGAAGAAGGCTTTGGGTCCCCTGGAGCTGAAGTGACAGGCAGTTTGTGCACCACCAGATGTGGGTGCTGAGAACTGAATCCAGGTTCTTGGCAAGAGTAGTACATGTTTTTAATTGTTACGCCATCTGTGCACCCCGCAGATAAAGCATCTTACGGTAAAACTAAGAAATGAGCAATATGTGGCATTGTCCTTGTCAGTCTTGGCTGTCAGTTCTCAGGTTCCTTCTGGTTTGTCTTATTTTGATATCTTCCCTAACCTGAAACTTAACCAATTTGGTTAGAGTGGTTGGTCAGAAAACCCCAGGGGTCCCCCTGCCTCTGCCACCACAGGCCTGGGATCACCAGTGTGCAGCCCCATACTGGGGTTTTTCTGTGGGCTCTGGGGGTTGAATTTAGGTTGTAGTGCTTGCAAGGCAAAGCACTTTAACTACTAAGCTATAGCTCTACCTCCACAGAAAGCATTAAAAAAAAATCCGATTTCCAACAATGGTTTCAAGGGTTGGAGAAAGCAGTACTAGGGTGGATGAGCAGCTCTTAAGCTCAGAGACTTGAATTCTCTTGGTTTTTCTTCTGAACCCCTTATTATATGTCTCACATGTAGATGCTAGACCCAGCCTGGAGGCATAAAGACAGAACATAGCTGTCCCCTTCACGGCCCCCTGTAGGAATCTACAAATGCCTTCCTACTGCCTCGTTGTCGTGAACTTGACCTGGCTATATGATGGTAGTCAGCTGCATGGGTGAGGAGAGCTGTCCTTACCTTGGGCAGTCATGTGCCCTGTGGGGGTCCAAGGACTAACCAGAGAGCTCTCAGTGATAGGAAGTACCTCTGGTGGCCATCAGAGATGGACTGGCCTGTCTCACCATGGAGGTGTCATTGTGCTGTCTGTCTCTGGCTAGCTAGTGAGTTCACTGGGATCAGAGCACTGCCTCTAAGTCTGACTGGATTATCCCGGGACCCAGCATGGTGGCCTTGTGCTGCAGGTCTTCATTCATTTGCAGGGGCTGGATAGCGAGGTGAAGTGTTTGTTCTTTCTTCCTCATTTCGCACCGTGGGGGCAGACCTTGTATCTCCTTTTCAGCATAATGAAAGCAGTGACCATGTGACTCTTTCCTGGATGACGATGGCATGGTCTTGTTTGGATATTTATTGTTTTGCTTTATTTTTGAGGCAGGGTCTTCTGTAGTTCAGGCTGGCCTTGAAACTGCTGTGTAGTTGAGGATGACCTTGAACACCTGATCCTCCTGCATCTACCTCTTTAGGCCTGGAATTAGAGGCGAGCAGTACCTGATACCCAGTTTGTGATGTGCTGGAATCGAACCCAGGACTTTGCATATGCCAAGAAATCACTCTACCAGCCAAGCAGCACCTCTTGCCCTGCATTTGTTGTTCAGATTGGGGTGATGGGAAAGGGACAGACACATGACAGTCTCAAGGGCAAAGGGAGGCAGACGTGGCTGCTGCCTCTGAATCTATTACAGTGACACACGCCTGTGAAGAGAAGAAAGACTCCAGTTCTGAGGCAGCGTGGTACGCATTTGGATTCTGAGCAAAGTGGAGTACAGTGGAGTAAAATGGAAAGCCAAGTGGCTCCCGCATCCCCTGAATGCTTCCAGAAATTAACCAGCAGCCTCTCATTAATATGCATCTTAATTTTTTTAATAAGGGAAGGTGGGGTGTAAAAAAATGAATAACTGATTTTAGTTTCCCCCCAAAAAAAGAACCTTAAGATTTATACAGCTGTTTCTCTGTCTCCTATGTATAATTTGATAATCTGTATTGTACTTTATTAATGTTGTTGATTTCACGCTGGAACTCAGATATAAAGAAGCCAGTGTGGAGGGAAGAGATTTCATCACAGAGTAATCAGGGCTAGAATTTAAATAGGACATCATTAGCATGGCAATGCATTTCTCCTAGTTCCGCAGGCTACCAGAGTAGATCTGGGCCCACAGCTGGTGAGCCTCCGGGACTCCCTGTTGGGAATCATTAGGTTCAAAAAGCAGTTTCCAGGGAGAAGGCTGAAGGCAGGATTTCATATTTTGGATGGTTGGTCCACAGCCTCCATCTTAACTCAGCCTCTTTCAGGAACTGGAGAGGTGGAAAACAGGTGGGATGATACAAGAACAGTAACTTGACGGTTTCTACTGATGGTTTGGGGTTGACCAGATGTCCACATGGACAAGATCTACCTTTAGCTCTGGATTCCCTCTTAAGTCCTGAGCTTGATTTAGCCAACAAAAGAAAGTGTGTGAGCTGAAGGGATGTGAGTTCTTTTTACTCTGATGTGCAGGGTACAGCCCTTGCAAAAGTTTGTGTGTATCTGTATTTGTGGTGTCTCACTTAGAGATTCCAAGAGTTGCACTCGCTGTACATGTAGACACTGCCCCTCCACACTCACCAGCCATCTTCAGGAGAAACCTCCAAGATAAATAAGAACACAGGAATCACACCTACCTTCTTCTCTCAGGTTGGGGGTAGGAAGAAACAGAAACCTAGGAAATTCATCTAATCAGGACAAAGATAAAGATAAGTAAAAAACTGAAAAGAGACAGAAGACAGTGTTAGTGTCAAATGCTAAGGACTTTGGATAAGATATGGTTGTAGCAGGCTTTCTCTTTGGCCACCAACCCTAAATCATGATCTGGAGGTTTATTGTTAGTTATGAATGTTCAGCCTTAGCTTAGATTCATTTCTTGCTAGTTCTTATAACTTATTTTAACCTGTTTCTCCAGGTTACATTTTTGCCTTGGGGATTTTTACCTTCCTTTCATTCTGTATGTCCTTTTTTCACTCCTTGCTCTGTGTCTGTGTGTCTGGCTGCTGATTGGCCCCAGGAGTCTCCCTCTCTGTTTCCCTCTCTCTCTCTCTCTCTCTCTCTCTCTCTCATTCTCTCCTCTCTTCTCTCCTCTGGTTCCTAGATTTCGTCTCCTACTTATTGTCTCTGCCCACCAGCCCCACCTATCCCTCTTCTGCCACACTATTGGCTGTTCAGCTTTTTATTAGACCAATCAGGTGCCTTAGGCAGGCCAGGTAAAACAGCAGCACATATTTACATAATTAAACAAGTGCAGCATAAACAAATGTAACACATCTTTACATAGTTAATATTCCACAACATATGATATGATGAGCCTCCTAAAAGGGCAGAAAAGACAGTTGGCTTTGGCACAGCACATGCCTCACAGGTCCCTGAAGCCCCTCGGTTTTTATTGTGTGTGATGTCCCATGGTGGTTTTGATTCAGTGGGTAAGCCTTCCTTGAAACTTGTTTTTACCCCACATAGGACATACTGTGTCCTGATGTTTTTTTTTTCTTTCAGAGACAAAGTTTCTCTTTGTAGCTCTGGCTGTCCAGGAACTCACTTGGTAGTTCAGGCTGTCCTGGAACTCAAAGATCTACCTGCCTCTGCCTCCTGAGTGCTGGGATCAAGGGTGCCACCCTACCTGGCTCCGTGTTTTAGTTTTAGTCCGATTTCATTTGTTGTCCCTCTCATTCTCCTTCAATAGAACAAAATTGTCAGGAGATACAGAGGTAGGGAATGTGGGACCAGGGAACACAGAGCCAGGGAACATGGAGCCAGGGAACATGGAGCCAAGGAACACAGAGCCAGGGAACAGGGAACATGGAGCCAAGGAACACAGAGCCAGGGAACACGGAGCCAAGGAACATGGAGCCAGGGAACATGGAGCCAGGGAACATGGAGCCAAGGAACATGGAGCCAAGGAACATGGAGCCAGAGAACACGGATCCAGGGAACATGGATCTAGGAACACAAAGCCAGGGAGCACAGAGCCAGGGAACATAGAGCCAGAGAACATGGAGCCAGGGACATAAAGTCAGGGAACATGGAGCCAGGGAACATAGAGTCAGGAACACAGAGCCAGGGAACATGGAGCTAGGGAACACAGAGTCAGGGAACATGGAGCCAGGGAACATGGAGTCAGGGAACACAGAACTAGGTAACATGGAGCCAGGAACACAAAAGCAAGTGAAGTGTGGAAAGGTAAGGACCTCTCAAAGCCTACAGTGTCAAAACTGGGCGAGACTGAAAGTGATTGGGATGAACAAAGAACGTATGATGGTCAGTCTTCACTGTCAAGTCACCGAGTCAGTCCCGTCTCCATATTCTATGACTTCGTGTTTCTCACATTATCTCTAGTTGTATCTCCCTGGTTATGTTTTCCTTGCTCTGTATTGCCTGGATCGTGTGCCCTAGCTTCACATTCTCTGGGTCTGTGTTCCCTGGTTCTATGCTCCGGTACAATGCATTAGCTACCCTCCCTCCCATGGGAATGCATGATGATTTTGGTGTATGGCATACCAAATTGAAGTGTACAGCTCTGTGACAGTCACTAAGACCTTGCCTCTATGCTGCAGGGTATCTCTTATACATCTGCTAGGTTTTCAGTTTCACTGATCTCTTTTGGCAACCACATTCCAGATGACCCGGGCTTGGAGAAACTGTGGAGGTCCGTGGTTCTGAGGACAACTCACTGCTGCGTTTGGGTCAGGTGACCTAGGTATGGGAGCTGCAGCCTGCACTGTGGATCTTGTCACACTCCTTGGTCACCATTGGCTTAAATCCCACTCCTGAGATTAATGTGCCTCTGCGTTCTGGGTCACTGATGTCAGTTGATCAGATAGGTTCAGAATTCTGTTTCATATTTCCAACATGATTTCAGAGTCATCATTTCTCTGATGGTTTCTGGAATTTAGCTGGGAACGGTTCTGTTCTGTGACTGGTAATGTCTCTTGTCCAGCTCCTCTGAGGTTTAAAAGTGAGCTCTTCACAGACCTCGTCCTCCATTGCTCTTTACTGGGTTCCCACTTTGCATTTCTTGGGTGCCTTGCTTGTGCCGAGGATATAGACCTAGTGTGGGTTTAGTCCTTAGGGAAGAAACAGTCTCTGATATGTCATCAACCCCTTTGGTAACATCTCCTCTCTCATCACCTCCCCTGAGAAGCAGGTATTTTGCCAGTGCTGAACACTAATTACTTCATCCCTGGACCACTAATGCTGCTGGCTCTGATGGGAGGGCCGCTTCACGCACAGGGAAACTGAGGCACAGAGAATTGCATCCCGTGGCCCCACAGGAAGAGGCCTGAGTGAGAATCTTTGGAATCTAAGGTTTCACCTTGACATAGGGTTTTGTTCTGTTTAATTGGATTCCTGATATGAGAGGCTCATCTCTCAGTCTCACCTCCATGGCTGCTCATAAGCAGGATGCCCGGGAAGCCTGATGGTGGCCAGAAGCCCACGGAAGGGCCTGGTATTTGGTGAATAGGTTGTACAGGAGACTGCAGAAGATAGACCTTAATGAACCAATCACTTCTTCATTAAGTCTGAGGAACGGCTTTTCTCATGCTTTCTCTACCATTGAAGTACAGGGGAGGAGAGATGCATGCATCTCCTGGCTGGTGAAATGCTGATCTTGCTTTACCCATTAAAAATTTCTGTCTACTTCACTGGAGCCATTAAAGCAGTATTTCGTGGCCATAGGGATTTTTTTCTTCCTGAACTGCGTTGTGATCTCCTGGGTTGGTCGCATGTGTAACCACAGAGGCTTAAGGAGGGGGTCTCCAGAAAATAGCAGACGAAAAATTTCCATGTTTTTGAAGGCTGGCAGACAGGATGGCCTGTGAAACTGTCACGGTCTTTTCTGTGGATAAAATTGGTTCTCATCAGTTTCCTACCTGTGCCCAGATGGCAAAGGGCATCTGGTGTGGAGTCAAAGAGCCCCTCCCAGTCTCTATGGACACAGGCATGAGATGCTCTGGACCATGCAGTAAGAAAACATCTTCTCACCACTGCAGTGGCAGAGGACCAGTTTCTCTCTTCATCCATCACCTCCTCCATGGCTCTTCCCTCCCCTTCTGGAGAACTCTGCATCCTTAGCTCCTATCTGCTACTCTTTGCATCCTTCTGGCTCCATCCTGACCACTCCCCCATTACCAGTACTGCGCTGCGTCCCCTGCGCTGCCTCTTGCTGACCCCGGTAATCTATGCAGGACCAACCTCGTCCGTGTCTCCTGTCCTCCTGGCGTACATCGGCAGCTCATGTCTTCTGGTTTCAAGCCTGATTCTGGAAGGCTGATCATTATTCCTGCCTTAATGCTCCGTGACTATTCATTCCGTTCTGCCATGTTTAATGGAATCCTTAATGGCATCTATGAAGAAGCCCACAGACTATAAATAAACACCCTCTTTGATATTAAAAGGGTTTTATACAATATAAAATTTAGAGCACATTTTTTTTTTCAAAATGAGCTCTGACATTAATATTCATAGTGAGCCCTAAAGTAGAAGCTATTCTATCTTAGCATAATGAGTTTTCGGTGTATTTCAAAGTCAGTTGCAATTGTGCTCTTTGCTATGACAATTAGAAAGGTCATCTTGTCTTGCAGGCTCCATTACAGCTGTAAACCAGCTTGTGGCTGTCACTGTTAAATGTATTAGGGCACCTGTGCACAAATACAAGGGAAGACAGACTTCTACCCTGGAAGTGTAGTTGCTCCTGTCTGATGACCAAACCTGAACATGCCTTAGAGGTGTAAGGACAGAGAAACTTCTAAACTAAATTCTCCTGTCTTGGTTACATTTCATTGATTAAATTGTTCGAGTCCTACAAAGTTAGATATAATGAGGTCCCTAGACACTGGATAGAGAAACTTGGCATTAAGACACCTGTATATTTCCGATCTCTCTCTATTTTCCTATGTCACTTAGAAAACCAGTTATCTACATTGACATGTGGAAATGTTATTGTATTTAATCCCCCATGGAGAACTTTGATGTAGGGATGGGGAGGGGATAGCTTCAGGAAAGCGGATCTGCTTATGAAGGCTGTAGGGATGCAGAGGGGCTGGTGTCGAGATGGTGGACTTGCATATGGAGCCTGTAGGGATGCAGAGGAGCTGATGTCAGGATGGTGGACTTGCATATGGAACGTCTAGAGGGCACATTTATCCCCCAAGCAGGTAAATTTCAGGGAGATGAAAGAAGCCAGTGGGAACCTGGGGGACAGCGGCTGACGTGGGCAAGCATGGCTCTCGGTCTGGGTTGGCAGTGCACGCTGATAGCCGTGCTGAGACTCAGTAGCTGAATTCCCCTCTGTATTTGCTACTTTCCCCATTCCTGTTACCAAATCCCTGATAAGAAAATACTGACGGGTTTTTGGAAGATGGCAACAATATGCAGGCCCAATCTGCCAGAGTCTCCAGAGAATAACCTGAACAAAGTCTGATAACAGCTATCTGAGGATGTGGGTGATACCTGAGTATCCATAGCTTGCCTAGCAGAGTTAAACAGGGAACATCACCAAACAAGAGAGAGAGCAAGTCCCTAGTTCATCCTGGCTACGTTCTCTGTGAGAGCTTTCCTGCCTCTACAAAGTTACAAAAGGACAAAAGGACATTGTATTGGACCTGTTTCAAATACGGTAAAAAGAGGGGACCCTCTATTTAAAAGGAACACAGCAGGGTTGTGAATGACCTCCAAGTTTTCTGATCTGTTTTCCTTCCGGGGTGATCTGAGACTTGGACTCTTCGCTGTCTGTGCCAGCCTTCGAAGAAGCAGGGCCCACCAGCAGGTAGCCCAGGGCTTCAGCGTTGGGTTTCTTGAGGCCGCCAGTGTCATCTCTTGTCTCAGACACCATTTCGGGGAAACTGCTTTGGCAGCCTGTGGAGGTCACCGTCAGGGCAGCAGGGCTTGCCAAGAATGCATGTCTGATGAGATCTGTCCTTGACTCCTAAAGGGGCCCCACAACCCACAGGACCAGCGTTCACCCAGCCTTCATCAGCACTGCCCCCACCCTGTCCCCAGTCAGTGGCTTTTCCACATCAGTGGCTGCCACTGCCAATGTCCTTCCTTGTCTGTAGCACTGGATTACAAGAGCCCAGGTCTGCTTCTGATCTGTTTTCTTCCAAGGCCCTGAGAAACCGTCTGTAGATGGGTCCCTGTTGACCTCAGATTTACTGCAGAGTCTGAGCTGTGATTCACTCCTCAGTGCTGTGACCCCAACGACATTGAACACACAGGTGACCACCTCCATACCCAGCCTTTTATGTCAATGTGACCAAATAGGAAGGAAACAATGTAAGAGGAATTATTTTGGCTCTTGGTTTTGGAAGGTTCTGTCCATCATGACCAGAAGGTTGTGGCACCGAGCAGAGTAGCTTACAATGTGGCTGGCAAGAATCATGGGGGACACTGGAAGGGGCTGGGGAGCTAGAGCATCTAAGGACACCCTCCAGTGACGCCCTCCCACCTAAGGACACCCTCCAGTGACCCCCTCCCACCTAAGGACACCCTCCAGTGACCCCCTCTCACCTAAGGACACCCTCCAGTGACCCCCTCTCATCTAAGGACACCCTCCAGTGACCCCCTCTCCCCATTACAAAGACTGAAAACAGAGATTAATCAGGTTATTATTTTGGAGCCAGTCGGAGCAGAGGACCCTGCGAAGATGCCATCGCCTTTGTTGGAAAGAAGCTAAGGTGCGGTGCTCAGTCTCCTCATTCTCCGAGCTCAAGGCCAGCCTGGGCGTTTCCCAGGGAGGATGCTGCCGCTCTGAGTGGTTCAGGAACTCCTCAGCGAGAAAGTGATGGGCAAGGATCCACCACCAGCCTGCTGGCCTTCAAAGCTTCAATAGAGAAAACTTTCCAATTCCCTTCCCCTCTCCTGTGTAGTGAGCTTAGGCCCTCCGGCTTGGCAGCCAGTGCCTTTACCTTCTTACCCAGCTCCCTAACCCCCTGGCATCGTTAAACCACTGGTCTCAGGGGCTCCTTGCTTACAGAAACTTTTATTTTCATCACCTGGAGATTGTTTTATGGGGGATGTGTCCTGGGGAAGTGACGTCTGTTTTGCTCTTCCTCGTTTGACACATCTTCCGATCTGAGGCTCAATTTGAGATCTGAAAAATCTCCAGCCATCTGCTCCGGTTGACCGCTTTTCACACATCCATTCAGTAAAGAGTCTGGATGCTGTCTCAGCGCTGAATTTGCTGGAACGTCCCAACCAAACCACCATAATGCCGTGTGGATCCAGATCTGAACCGCCCTTAGTGGGTGAGTGCTGCCTTGTGGGCTAGCCCTTGGTGCTCTGCTCTCTGGCTTTTGTTCCCAAAGGTTTGTTTGTGGCTTGGCTCCACACACGCTGTGGCTTCGGGGGAATATAAACTCATACACATGTTTGTGGAGCTGAGCGAGCAACTGTGGAGGGAGATGAGCTTTTCCACGTCTGTGGAGATCTTTGAGTTCTGGGCTGTATCTTCACCTGATCCAGAGCAGCTGAGATCTGATAGTCCCTGATGGGTCAGACAAAGCAGGGCAGGGACTCCCTGCAGTGGAGAGGAGGGGAGGAGCCTGAGAGTGGCTGACTTTCTCTTTCCTTCGCTCTGCATCTCTGTGTGGCTGTGCATAGACCACCATATGAAGCCCGCAGCTGGTGATCTTGTGTTGCATTTACTGACATACACTTCCAGCTCCAGCAGCCCAGGCGAGTGTCATGAGTTCATCCATGCTCAGAATCATGGCTCTGCGAAGCCTATAAGTCCTTGTTTCAGCATGGCTGGGCAGTGACTGTTCCTGTGTAAGCAGTCGCCTGGTTCTGCTCAGGGGGGGAAATGATGTCACAGTGATGTCACAGGGGTCCCTTTCCTCTTCTTGGACTTTGTGTTAGATCTCTCATCTTCTGACAAATAACTGAGAGAAGCAAGTTCAAAGGGCAGGGTCTGTTTTGGTTTGGGGTTTCAGGAACTTCAGACGGTGCCCATCCGGTTCCAATGTCTAATGTCTCTGGGCCTGTGGGGGGCGGGGGTAGAACCATCCTGGCGAGTATTGCTGTTCACCCCACGTATCCAGGAAGCAGAGAGCATAAGCAGAGGGAGTGTAGCCACACCTCTAGTGACCTCCTTCCTCTAACCAGGCCCTGGCTTTCACAGCCCTGACATCTGCCAGCCATCTATTCAGATTTTGAAGCCACCTGTGGATTAAACCACCGAGTTCTCATGCCGTAGTCGCCTCTGGAAAGGCCCGCACAGCTGTGTGGCCAGGAGTCTGCTTTACGAATCGCCGAGGCATCTTGCCATACAATTGAGTTGACGCTAGGATTAAATAAGACAGAGGGCCCGAGACCCCACCGTCTCCATGGTGTGAGGACCAGATTTCAAGCTCAAACTCACCTTCCAAATGAAAACACGACTCCTACCATCTCCTGTGTTGACACTGAGTCCACCTGACACTGACATGTTCTCACGTATAATTTGCTTAACATTTTTATATTTGATTTTCTAGGCTTTTGTCATTTATGGAATTCAAATCTGTGGAGAACCACCACCACCTGGGAAGTCAGGCTGGGCGGGTGTAGACTGAGTATTGTCCACATTGCCATTTGCTGCTGGGCCTTGGCTTCCTCGCAGCAAAGGTGTGGCCTCTGGTGGATATTCCATAAGGACCTGACCATTGTCTGGGTGATGCTGAGAATTTAATCTACGTGGTGCATGAGTCGCTTTTCATTACCGAAACAGCTGATTAAATAACTTCAAAAGAGAGGATCACTTTCGGTTCATGGTTTCAGCAGACTCCATTGCTCCTGGGCCTGTCGCGAGGTCTGCACATCATAGCGGAGGGGCCTGGTGGAGCAGAGCTGCTCGCCTCATATGACTGGGAACCAGAGACTGTTGGAAAGCACGGTCCTTGGCCCCAGTCCTTCACCCCACGAGATCAGCCGTGACTCTCGTGACCACTGACATTCCTCCTGGAAAGAGGTGGGGAGGAGAGTTACTGGACCTCCCCTGAGCATCTGCCCTTTCCTTCTGGACATCTGAATGCGATTCTCTCTTAATCACTCATGACCTAGGGAGTCTCGGGGAGGGGTTAGATGATACAGGCTGGGAGAGGATCATAGGAAGGGGTTCCATCTAGGCGGCTGTTGGAAAGTTACTCTCCATGTTGGGTGAAGACTTCCCAGCGTGGCAGCTGTGAGCCTCAGAAATTTATTGGTTCCCCCAGGAACTGTCCCCAGGTTTGCTGGTGGGACCTTATGAGGAGGGGTAGACATTGCTCCCATTACTCCGGGGAAGGATTGTAGCAACAGAGAGAGATGGGAAGAGGATGGGGACATAGTCCCCTTCAAAGACAGCCCCCGTCTGACCCACTTCCACCCACTGAGCAACTCTCTTGCTCTCCACCACCCTCCAACAGTCATTGAGTGGTCGCCTCATCAGTGGGTTGGTTATCAGCAGATTGGTCCGAGCTCCCATGACACAGTCACTTCCAGAATCCCCACCAGCTGGTCCAAAACACGCAGGCAAATAGCAACCCATGATTGTTAGGGAAAACCTTGACCTTGACTGAGGTCTGTTCTCTTTTCTCCTTGAGTTAACTCGGGTAGAATGCAGGGGTGATTCCTCACGGTTAGACGTAGACAGGCCACACCAAATAGAGAAAGACCACGGGCCAGGTCGCAACGATGCAGCTGTTTTGTCTAAGCACTATCGGGAAGGTGTGTGCCCTGCACCGACCTCACCTCTCCTTGGAGTCTGCCCCTCCTGAGGGACTGGGACAGAGAGATTAGCAGCTGTGTCACAGATATGTGGAAATCAATAAGGGAGGGCCTTTTGAGAGAGACTGGGTTGTCTCTCACTGTTTCATGTTTACAGAATAAATGGAGTTTTCCTAGATCTGGGTCTTGCAGAAGAAGCCTTCTGACAGTGGAAAGAATCTGGCATCCAGTAGATTTTTCTAGTTTATGAAAAGGGTTAAAGACTTTGGTAGCCAGAGACACATTCGGTGTGGCATTAGAACAGGAGAGGCTATTCTGTGTCGGAGGGGAGGGATGTTTCCAGAAACTCTTCAAGGCTGAGCAAACAGGAGGGCGTAGGTCTTCCAGAAAGACTTTGAGGAAATAAGGTCCAGTTTCTGTCCCTGCTGCTCTCTGCTGTCACAGTGAGGACACCACCCGTATCGTTAGACCTGCATGGTTGCGTGTTTCCTGCCCCTCTCCTCCCTCCTTCCTGTTCTCTTGGCTTTGAAGGAGACCCACTTCCCTACCCTGCATCCATCACTGCTCCCATCTTTGAATTGGGTTCTGTCTTCCTAAACCAAGGCAGCTTCTTCCGCCAGAGCTAGGGGGTATTGTATGCACATGATTCTGGCAAGTAAGCCCAACCAGGCACCAGATGCTTCTTGGGCCAAACGTCTGAAAAGACTTCTGAATCTCCCTCACTGTTTTCGCTTTTGAATTAAATCGAGTTTCCTAGTTTCCATTATCTAAAGAAAGTTTTTAGCCAGGCGGTGATAGCGCCCAGGAGGCAGAGGCAGGGGAATCTCTGTGAGTTCAAGGCCAGCCTGGTCTACAAGAAAGTCTTCAACTTAATTTTCTTTGGTTCAAACACACGTTGTCGCAGACGGGTCCGAAGGACTACTTCACGGCAGGTCCTCCCTGGGTCCCTAAAATCCTCCAGGGACCCAGCGGATGTTTGGACGGACATGTTGCTTTTGGAAATGTATGACCCCACTCACAGGATTTGCAAAGTCATGGCTGTGATTGTCTTAACATGGTTTGTGACACGTCGAGGCCCTCCGCAGCCACAGGAGCACTTGCAGTGCGGTGTGAACGCTGTTTAGCTCGTGTCCCACCTGGGAGGCAGACATTAAGAGTCTCATTGTGGGGAAACTGAGGCCATGTGAGTGAAACACACCCACGCATGTAGCACACGAATGACAGCTAGTATCTGCAGGTTTCCCACCTGCAGTGGACACGTGGTTCACACGTGATGCAGGTTGTCAACTTACTTGGTGGGGGGTGGCATAAGGCAAACACCCACTTGATGGGGGTCGTAAAAGACAAACCACTCTTCATTAGCTTATGGAAGAGCATCCCCTCGCCACAGGCGTACGGAGTTCATATTGAAGTCCCCTCGGGGTCTGCAGGCTCGTTGCCAAAAACTACCAAACTAATAAGAATTCCATTGTGATTGACACAGTTTATAAAACTTTTTAATGAAAATACAGTTTCATGTCAAACTCCGATAAATTTGGACTCTGATTTTTAATAAGATGCTAGGGTCCCTTCCAGAGCCTCTGGGTCCATTGAGCTCACTGAGCTGTCAGGAGGCAGATGGCCACGTCTTTCCTGTGCCAGGATCTTTATGCTTTCATCACTGGTCCTCATCTTCAAAGAGGAAAAGGACTAAGCAGCCAGGCCTCGTTTGTCCCCGGAGATGCATTGCAGAGAGGATGTGCCTGGGTTAGAAGACTGAGTGCGTATTCAGGTGAGGTAGAATATGCTGGACTCCCTGAATGGGACAGACAAAAGGATCTTGAATTTCAGGCCAGCCTGAGCTACATAGTGAGACCCTGCCTCAAACACACACACACACACACACACACACACACACACACACACACACACACACACGACTGGGGAGATAGCTCAGTGGGCAAACGGAGAGTTGCACAGACACGATCAGAACTTTAAATGCCAACTCTGGGGAAATAGAGGCAGGTAGATCCTTGAGGCTGGCTGGCCGATTAGCCTAGCCTAACTCTTCAAATTCAAGGCCAGTGAGAGACACCGTATCAAAAACCAAGATGGGTGATATCTGAGGAATAACAGCCTAGGTCCTTAGGCCTCTGTATGCAAGCATACACATGTGTACCACTCACAAACATGCACATGCACACATGCATGTTCACTCACTCATGCTGCATACAGATACTAACAAGCAATGGCCCACCTCTAAAGCAACACAAAAGATAAAGGAGCGAGCGATAATTTTCCAGATGAAAGTGAGAAGAATGAGCGGGTGTTGCAGTTGGTTATCTTACTCAGAAGCCTGGCCTGTTGTCACATGAGGCACCATGGCTGGCCTCCCTATGCGCTCACAGGTTATTCCACAAGACAAGGCGTGTTCTAATTACTTTTCTTAAATTTTATTTTATTTCTTAAATTTAATTTTATCTTTTCACTGATCATTAAAGCATGACAATATCACACATTTCTGGGGTAGCCTGTGGTGTTACAACACAAGTGGAATTATTAAATCAGATTAAATCTCTCTCTCCTAGCCCTGTATTGCTTCTATTTACTTCTTTACATTTAAGTATTTATTCTGTGTGCACGCATGTGTGCTGCAGTGCATGTATGGTCACGAGGACAGCTCGTAGGAGTTGGTTCTCTCCTGCCACGTGTGCTTTAGGGGTCAAGCTCAGGTTATCAGACTTGTCAACAAGGGCCTTTATCTGCTGAGCCCATCTCCCTGGCCCTGCCCTATATTATATTTTGGTGGGAACACCCAAACTCCCTTTTTTCAGCTTTTGAAATAGTCTATTATTGTTATATATAGTCAGCTCATTTCTAAAAATTTGGCCATTCGCATTGCAATCTTGGTTTGAGCTAGTCATTTCTAGAAGTTTTTCAGGCTATCTTGTTTAGGACAATGCCATGTGTGGGGCTGTGACAGACCCAGTCCTGTGTCTACCCGTGTGTCAAGGACCATCACTGAAAGCCCTTAGAGACACCTGTGGAGACCCTGTCCCAGGGAAGAACAGAGGAGGCTGGACAATGTCTTTTCACCCCAGATAGAGGGGGCGCCAGATCACAGAAGCTATTCCAGCCAAGCCCAGCTTGGTGAGTCAGTGAGTTTATTGGGGTTCCCTGCATGGAGCATGGAGACTCAAAACAACTGGGGTACTGAAGAAGTCCCACCCAGCCATGGGACTTCACAAGTTGCAGGGCTGCAGTTCCCTACACGACATGCAGGTGTTTGCTCACTGGAGAGTCTGGTGGGCAGTTGTTGATTGTTTGTGTAACCTTGAGATGGGCCCTGTGCATCCTGTAAGTCCATGAGTTTCCCTGCCCCTTGTAAGAGGAATTTTTTTTCTTGATTTTTATTGAGCTCTACATTTTTCTCTGCTCCCCTCCCTGCCACAAGAAAAGGATTTATTTTATTTTAAAATGTGTGTGTATGTGTATATGTGTGTGTGCGTGTGTGTGTGTGTGTGCACGTTCATGTGACCTCAGATGTCTTGTAGGCCAGAAGAGCATCAGAAACCTCAGAGTTACAGGTGGTTGTGAGTTTCCTGATATGGATTCTGGGAACAGAATTCACAGCCTCTGCTGGAGCTGTGTGTGAGTGCTCTGATCTGAGGGGCTGGCTTTCCAGCCCAGAGGGAGTGCTTTAATCTCAAGTAAACAGCTGTTTGTGTGCCCAGAAGGCTCCTTCCAGAACCATGTCGCTGCTGATGCTTCTCGTGTGCCTCTGAAGCATGCTTCCCACTCTCAATTGTCATGTTTGGAAAGACCACCAAGTGTGCTGACCAGCTACAACATCTACCCCCGTTTGTGTCTATCACCGGGAGAGGGAGATTGGGAGGGGGTGAGGAAATCCTGGAGGGTGTCAGGTCTCTGCCCCATTATGAAATCTTTTTTTTTCTTTTGAGATAGGGTCGTTCTACATAGTTCCAGCTGTCCTGGACCTTGCCATATAGACCAGGCTGGCCTTAAACTCACAGAGATCCACCTGCCTCTGCCTTGTGAGTGCTGGCATTAAAGGTGTGTGCCCCTCCACCCTGTTCTATTATGAAATCTTAGGCTGAGAACAAAGAATTTTTAGTCCAGTGAGCACTGGGATGCGTTTAAAAAGACTGGCACCACAAGGAAATGATGAATCTTTGGGGAAATAGTTATCTTCTCGCCGAATTTAAATACATTTCTGTTGGACTGCTCCACAGCCTGGCATGCCTGCCTAGCCCTGGAGGCCACACACACTGAATGTCCCCTGCCCCCTGCCCACCACTGCGGGCAAATTCAGTTCCTCCTTCAGGTTTGGATTCCACAGCTCTGGCTTCCTCAGGGGTGTCCTTTCGTGTTCCAGCCTCTCCTTTAGAAACACTGCACGGCAGCTGCATGGGAGAGGGGCAGCCCTGGGCCAGTGGGCCAGCGGGGGAGGGTGCCATTGTAGAGGAGGGGAGGGTCAGGACTTTATTGTTCTGGGAATAGATTCACAAGCTGCACTTGTTTGATTCGAGGGTACAATTGTCAGGGTCTTCTGAAAGTGACCAACGTCAAGATTTAGCTCTCTTTACCCTACTGTCTGAGTGGGCTGTAGGTTAACTGTCATGCGTGCATCAATGACAACGGGGCACCCATCTGTTCTGGACGGCCAGTCTCAGTCCCACGTGAGGCTCAGTGCCGTCCATGCAGCCATCCACTCTGCTCCTCAGACTGGACATTCTCACCTGCCAAATGAGAAATTGGACTTAATTATTTCTGACGTCTAGTACAAACTTAACACATCTTGATTAGAAAAGGTACCAAAATGATAATGAAGGACAGCAAACACGTCTCAGAAGGTTCCAAGCGTGTTCAAAGTCTTGGACATCTAATTCGTACAACCGTCTTAGTTCATGAGTACTGTGATACAGAGCCCTGGACACCACCACCACAGGCGTGGCCCCGGAGAGGCTGACCTTTGTGCCCGCTTCTCAGACAATGCTGAGGGGAGGCATGATGGTGGCATACCAGAGAGAGAAGACTCATCTCTGCCTGTGCTGTCGCGCTCTGCAGGGACTGGTTCCCCCTTGTAAGCCTGCTGAAGGGTTGTAATTACAGCCAGAAGTCAGCTCTTAGAAGGAATGAAGAGCAGCGCCACCAGGGCTATGGCCACAAGAGGGCGCTGTGGCGAAGCTCACACGCAGAGGCTCTCGGCTGCGAGCCCGCTTAGGGGAAACTGGGGGAGAAAGAGCATTCTGGGACCTTGTCTGTCACCTTGAGAGACCCAGTCTTCTTCTTTCCCTTTTCTCTTCTCTTCTCTTCTCTTCTCTTCTCTTCTCTTCTCTTCTCTTCTCTTCTCTTCTCTTCTCTTCTCTTCTCTTCTCTCCTCCTCCTCTTCTTCTTTTGTTTTAATGTAAAACACAGAATAATATAACAGGCACATCAGCACAGTCGCTGCCTTCCGAGCACCATCACCAGCCAGGCTCTGGGCTCTGAGCAGTTGTTCCGGTTCATGTACCTTCTGCCCACCTGCTTTGCGGTGACACTTCAGGTGTCTGTCTTCTTAACAGGAGGTAGAGTTAGGCTTGATGGCGAGGGATACTTTATTTAAATCCTCTTTTAGGAATGCACATTGCGTGTTCACTTGTCTGGTCCGTGTGGCCAGAAGTGAAGATTTAAAGAATGACAGATTAGGTGCAGCTGATGCACCATTTTGGCACTGACCCCTTTGGGTTTCCACCCTGGGGACCCTACAGAGTGGTTGGAGCACGTTTAAAGGTAATAAGAGAGAGACGAGCCAGGCGCCCCGGAGAAGCTCCGGTGCCAGCTGTGGGGAGCCCGTCACTGATTGTTTTAATTAACTAGGCTGCTAGCAGAGCGGTGGGGCAGGAAGAGTTCCTCTCCAAGCCTTGCAGAAAGTTGAGTCTCGGGCACTCAGCCCTGTAACTCATGACCCACTGGCTGACTGCTTTCCTCTTCCACTGTGCGGTTAGATTTTCTTAGAAAAAGTTACTTGTTTTACACTTGTGTCTTTGTGTGTGGGGGGGGGAGTTCATGTGGAAGTTAGAGGACCACTGTCTGTTGTCTCCTTCCACAATGGGTGTCCCTGGGGGTCAAACTTGGATCATCAGGCTTGGCAGCATCTCTGAACCATCCTGCTGGCCCTGGGAACAAAAGCTTTAAACACTCATACGTGATCATTACTATTGAATTGGGAATCCAGGCGAGGAAGCAATCAGAACAGTGGGTGTGACATAGTACAATGACTCCTCGTCTTTGTGGCCACCGGTCCTCTGATTGCCAGCCTAGTTTAGAGTGTCTGGGAGGGGAGCAGGGGGCTCAGTCCACTATCACAAAGCTCCACCCCCACCCCCTGAGTTCTAAAGCCCCATGTGGCTGAGATTAAGATACGACAAAATCAAAGAGGCCTCACATCCCAGGGAGCAGAGCATTTTGAAGGCACCATGAACAAGTGTCTGAGCTCCAGAATGGACAGTGGAATATCTTCCTGAGCCCCAGTTCCTCTGCCTGCCGTCTGTGTATCCCTCTACACAGGGCTTTTAGCCTCCTCATGGGTTATTTCACTGCTGGTACCTACTCTACCATTTTAGTCTCATTATGATGGTGTTGTCTCAGTGTGTGTGTGGGGTGAGCGGGTCAGAGGTCAGCTTTCAGGAGTTGAGTCTCTCCTTCCACACCCCCCCCCCACCCAAACTGAAACACACCGTCTGGGGATGGAACTCAGACCCTCAGTCTTGGTGGCAGGTGCCTTTACCTATTGGCTTCTTTTACAACTTTTTTTTTCCAATTCTGCCTGCTCCTTTTCAACTCCTCCTCAGTGTCTACTCTGGGTTTGTCTGGCCATGCTGAGCTCCAAGCCTGCAGTAGAGGGATTGGCTGACCCTGGCGGGGCTCAGCAGCCGGCCTCCGGTCACATGATCCTAGAGCAGCTGGCAGCAGAATTGAGACTCTGTTTTGCTCAATGATGAAGAAGAAAATAACATAGCATCAAATCCGGGGCCCGTAGGCTTGCCATGTATATGTTATTGAGATGAGCAAAGGGAGGATTATGTTACTAATGGTTAATTATGGTGATCAATTACTGCTCCTGATTAAGATGGAACTGAGGTGTACTGCCATAGCCTGCATTCCTGAGTGGAAAGAGAAGATGATATTTCTGGACCCATCATGGACCTTCTTCAGAATACTGGGAGAGAGAATGTTGACCTTGAGGGGGTGTGATGATGTGGTTCTTGGGACACTCCAAATGCCAGACATGTGTGGGAATGGGTGTGTGTCCATGTGTGTGCTATGTTATGTGATGTATCTATGTAAAGTACATGATGTATGTGTTGGGGGAGGTGTGTGGTATGTGGGGGTCATAAGGATGACAGGCGATTCTAGAATGTTTTAGGTAACCCAGTGGCATCAATTCAATGACATACTGGTAGCCTTTGCTTGCTGCTCCAGTAACCCAAGAGAAGATCTCCGGACAGTCTGATGTAGGTTCCATAGCTGTCTGGCTCCGAGTCATTCCTGAGGGGATACCTAGGGCCTCTGGTTGTCTCAGGCCACACAGGCAGCTGTGTGCGTGGCAGTTGAGCCTTTGCCCTCTGATAGACTCACGAGGTGGCCACTGATGCAGGTATGGGGGATGTCTCTTTCCAGCAGGCGTTATCTGTGGACCCATGGGCTGCATGCACCTCAGGATAGCTATGAATGTGTCCCAGCGTATTTGTAGATGTCAGTGTCATATTGCAACGTGGGAAGTTGGGCACTCTTGGCAGGAGGACCAGAACCAATGTCCCAAAAAAGAGAACCATTGCTTGTACTTTTGTACTTGACTGTCACAATGTACTGAATTTCACAGGTAGTTTATGTTCTTCAGCATTGACTTTTTTTCTTCTTAAACACACACACATACAATCACTCTATTTTACTATCTATCTATCTATCTATCTATCTATCTATCTATCTATCTATCTATCTATCTATCATCTATCTTCTATATATCATCTATCTATCTATCTATCTATCTATCTATCTATCTATCTTCTATCTATCACCTATCTATCTTCTATCTATCACCTATCTATCAGCTATCTATCTATCTACCTACTTATCTATCTATCTATCTACCTATCTTCTATCACCTATCTATCTATCTACCTATCTATCTATCTATCACCTATCTATCATCTATCTATCTCATCTATTCTAGTACTGCCCATGCCATTGGCTCTTGTTCCAAGTCAGTTTCTCTCCATTTACTTGGAAACTCCTGTGCCCCCCCAACTCCTCTTGTGGATTCTGCCACCAGTCAGACACAGCTGCACATCTTTCTCTACCTCAGGACTCCCCTCCCAGTAGTGAGCAGACTCCACAGAACGAGGGGACCAGGAACTGAGAGGGGCTCGTGTCAGAAAGGCTGGTGTTAGGCTGCTGTCTCCGAGGAGGTTCTGGCATCTGCGAGTCTGTGTTCTGTTTCTTCGCTGGCTGCTGTTTGCGTTCTGTCTGCCCATGTGTCCGTCCTTCTTTCCATCTGTTCTTTAAAAAAAATAATAAAGTTGAATTTTAAACCACCCCAGATGACAGGGGTCTGGTCTTGACAGTGCCTCGGACAGCAGCCGAGAAGATCCTTGTTGCATGGCTCAGCCCGTCTGCCTTTACCTTTGACAGTCCTGGCTGGGAGGCTGCCTGCTTCCAAGATAAGTGTGGGTTTCAGAGGCAGGTTCCCTGTGCCCCAAGATAAGCGACTATTTAATAAATTGGCTTCAACATGAGCTTTCTGTTTTAATACTTCCCTTCCCATTGTAAAATAATCTCCTGCATGTGATTTCCCATCACCCTTGTGAGGCCCCACTGTGGCTCACCTCAGGAGCCTCAGCCTCTCCCATAGGAGAGAGATCCATGTGGAAAGAGACGGCAAAGGGCTGGGAGGCTGCCTCAGGTGCAGGCATGAAGACCTTTGTGTGTGTGTGTGTGTGTGTGTGTGTGTGTGAGAGAGAGAGAGAGAGAGAGAGAGAGAGAGAGAGAGAGAGAGAGAGAGAGGGGAGGGAGGGAGAGAGAGAGGAAGGGAGGCAGAGGGAGAGAGGGGGAGGCAGGGAGGGAGGGAGAGAGACAGATGCAGATGTGATGCACACACTCAGGAGCCCAGTGCTGGGGAGGCTGAGGCTATTTGGATGTCTGGGATTTTATGGACAACCAGTGTAGTCAACTTGTTGAGTTCCATGCTAATAGGAATAACAAGTCCATATTGGTAGAGACCTGCATGGGAACCAGGTTCATTCTGTGAGCCCGGAGGTGGAGAGATGCTAAGAGACCAAAATCCCCACAATCACCTTGAAGGACATACCACCATGACTTAAAGACCACTCATTAGGCCCCCCATAGTTCTACCACCTCCCAAGAGCACCCCAGAGATGAGGCCTTCATGTGCCGACCTATGAGGGACACCCCCTGAGAGCCAGCAGCCCCTGGGGGGGGGTTCCAGGTGGAGGTCGGGATAGGAGGCGCTCTTGACGGCACAATGGTGTTCAGTGGTCACATTTGTGTAGGTGAACAGAACTCCATACTTCAGGCTGATTTACTTGACGGTTGTTGTCCGGGTCCCCCAGCTGGGGAAGAGATAATTTCTGGTTGCTCCTCAGGGCCAGTAGAAAGGTCTATGTTGAGAAAGGATTTTTTTCCTTTGTCTTTAGTTATCAGTTGCCATTTACTAAAATCAGAAAGATATACCACAAATTGACTTTACACAATGTAAATAATTGGGGTGGAGCAGGGGACGGACAGAGATCAGTTCTGAACTCAGGGCATGCGAGAGTGTGGTGTCTGCAGCTGATGATCCCAATTAAATATAAAACTATATTATAAAACTATTGTGCTTTTGTTTAATTATAGCATGTTGTTTCTATGATATTTATCCTGTAATATATGTCAGAAAACTAACACTTTCCCCCCCCAAAAATTGCTATTAATGGCTATGTCAGACTGTTGCTTGTTTTGGGACAAGGTTTCATGTAACCCAGGCTGACCTTGAACTCACTACCTGGCCAAGGGTGACCTTAAGCTCCTGATCTCTGGTCTGCACTAAAGGAGGTTTTCTCTTTTACCTGCTATGTATGCACCTGCTCCCTGACAGCTCAGAGCATTTGGTCTTCGGGGTCTCTTGATGCTGTCTCATCATTTAGGGGAGGGAGGCAGGGAGGAGGAAGGAAGAAGAGAGAGGATAGGGAAGGTGTGTGTGTGTGTGTGTGTGTGTGTGTGTGTGTGTGTGTGTGAGAGAGAGAGAGAGAGAGAGAGAGAGAGAGAGAGAGAAGTTCTGAGAAGCAGGCATTTGTGTAGGCAGTAAGAAACCATATTAAAGGAAGAGATTGGGTGTTGGGAGATTATGAATCAACTCAGTAGGCATTCATTCATTCATTCTTTCACTCACTGGCTCATTCATTAATTTATTCATCTGGTGAAGGGCTTTGCTCAAGGCCTCACGGTGCGGTTGAAGAGAGTGGGTGGCCTTTGGGGATGATCAGGAGAACATGGAGTACCCAGGTTCTGAGGCCCAGCCAAGCAGACCCCTGCAGCTGTTGGCAGGGCTCAGACATCTGACTTGAGCAGAGCCCTTGCTCCTTGGATGCAGATGGGAGGTGGGCAGGCCTGTGAGAGAGGCCTGATGCAGAGGAAGACCTGACGTAAGGCAGGAAGAGGCTGGTGTGGGCATGCTCAGTGCGTACACGAGGTGGAGGGTCAGCAGGTCCTGGAGCCCTGGGCTACAAAGGAGGATCCTGGAAGGACCCCACTTTCTCTTCTCTGGCTGCATGGGGTTGTGCTGCTGTGGGGGCTGTGACAGGGACAGGCTTGGCCCTGTTGCCTGCAAATTCCAGAACTCCACAGGTTTACCCTAGATGGCATTACAGGTAAGGGGCCTCTTCTAATGGGGAAAGGCTTGGACTAGTGCAGCAACTGTGCCAGCCAGGTGAGGGGCAGCTCGCACATAGTAGCCCAAGGTTCGAAGTGTGAGTCCCTTGTCTGAGGGCAGAGGTGGCTGTACATAAGTTTGGGTCACAGAGCCACAGCTGCTCTGGAGCAGAGGAACTGGGTTCCGTGAGTCCATTGGCCCCTTCTCAGGCTTGCCGGTGATGAGGGAGTTGATGGGACATGGGCCCGTTATGCTGTTCCGTAGAACGCCTCCCAACTGAAACTGTGATGTGGGATCTTTGTGAGTGTGTGTGTGTGTGTGTGTGTGCATAAAATCAACATCAGGTATCTTCTTTGATCAATATCTGTTTTATTTATTTTTGAGGCAGGATATCACTGAGCAGCCCTGGCTGATCTGGAACTCTCTATGTATAGGCCAGGCTGCCCTCAGACTCACATATACGCAGAGCACCACTAAGTTGGTTCGGGTGCCAGGCCAAGCTCTCACTTTAATTTTGGAGACAGGGTCCTTAACTGAACTTAGAGTTTGCCAATTTAGCCAGGCAAGTTGATCAGTGAGCTCCAGGGCTCATTTTTACTGGCTCAAACATGTTATTTTTATGTGGACCAAGCAGGCAGTCTGTTTTGTGAACAAACCTGGCAGCATGATTCGAGGTTGGGCCTCTGTCTGAGGACTCCATCCAGGACAAAGAAGGTGTTACCGAAGCCGGGAATGTGTGAGTGGAAGGAGTTACCCTCTGTCCTCGTCCATGCTCTGCCCTGCCCTGCCCTGCCCTGTCCCATCCAGGATTCTCTGACCTTCCCAGGGCTGGGTGGGCAGCCTGGAGTGAGCATTGACATCCACCATAAGTGATAAAGGAACTGTGGCCCTTACCTTCCGGGTCTAGTTAGCTAACTGGTTTGATACCAGCTGGCCGTAACAGACAATTTTAATAAAACTTGCCTCCGAGTTAAGAGGGAGATGCTGCCTCCGAGCTTTCCCGACTGAAACATATGAAAAACTGACAGGTGGGCTCTCTGATGCAAAGCCTCTGCTGGGGCCAAAGGCAAACATCTGATGAGCTCGTGTGCCCATGGGGGAAGGATTAATTAGATTTCCATCCTGCCCCCACGGCGTCCAGCCCTCTGTTGTTATGACAGGACCACAGGAGTTTGAAAAGCTGAATCATAGTTTGTATTTTTAGCACTATGGGCCACTGAGATGATAAGAATGGAGGAGAGGGCGGTGGGAAGGGAGTGCCCACCGGGCTCCTGCGGTAGTTAGCATTTGTCTAGACCAATGGGGTGGACGTTCGAGCCTCGTGTTGCCTGTGTAAAGCAGCCCAGTGGGGACACAGACGTCTTGGAGATGGCCACAGGCTTCATCCCAAGCTCCCTCTTTCCAGCTGCCTTTTCAGGTCACTGCAGGTGGGTAGCCTGGGGTTGTGTGTGTACACATGTGTATGTGTGCGTGCATGCGTGCATGCGTGTGTGTGTGTGTGTGTGCGTATCTGAGACAGTCTGTCACTGGCACGGCACTGGGTGACTGTGCTAGGTTAGCTGGTCAGCAAGCCCCAGGGATGCCTGCCTCCACCTCTGCCGTGGGCCACCATACCTGGCTGTGATTGAACTCTGGGGCTCCTGCCCATCAAGCCGTCTCCTCAGCTCCATTCCTCCACTTTCTGCTGAGGCTGTCTTTGTGTTGTCCTGAGGGTTTGTGTTTGGTGAGTGGGACGGAGGAAATTTCTCTCTGCCAATGTCTGTGGCAGTGATAGAGAGATGAGCGGGAGGAAAGGATACGGGAGCCAAAGAGCTCTCCGGAGGGGGAGAGCAGGATGGAGTGATGCTTGTAGTTGTCACCTTTCCTGACTCCATTTCTTTCTGTTGTAACAATCCCATGTTATGTGTGATGTAAAAGGAATGGTTCGTTTGCTCCGAACTGGATGCTGGAAAGTCCCAAGTTGAGGGTTGGTACCCGGTGGGGCTTCTGGCTGCGTCACACCATGGTTGGAAGGTGATGGTTAGTTTGCATTGTCAGCTAGGTTGGATCAGGAAATGCCTGGGGTATTAATGATGCAGTCTGGCTGTATCCGTGAAGATGTTTCTAGAGAGGTTTAATAGAAGGTGAAGACCCGCCCTGAATGTGGGTGGCACCATCCCTTGCACTGTGGTCCCTTACTAAGTAGGAAGGGGGAAAAAAGAGATGAGCCCAGATGGTCCCCTCTCTGCTTCGCGATCTGCTGAGATGTGAGCATACAGCCCCTCACTGCTGCTGCCACAGCCACGAGACTCTGCCGCCACCGTGCCTTCCCCTTTATGGTGGACTGGACCCTGAAACGATCCAGCAAAACAGACCGTTCTTTCCTGCCTTGCATAGTGTTTAGGTTGCAGCTTCTAGAAAGTCAACGGATGCAGAAGAACGTGGAAGAAAAAGTAGTGGGGTGAGCTTGTCTTTCTACCGCAAGCCACCCTGAGAGAACTCACTCAGCCCTGCCGTGGGAGCCTTGAGTCATCGCCACGGCCCCACATCCGCTGTGCCACCAGAGGACTGTTTCCAAACAGGCACCTTTGGGGGACACATTCACCACAACAGTCCTCGGCAGCAGTGGGCGGTTCCACACACTAAGTGGTGGAGGCCAAGTTTTTATCATTTGCTCGTGGTTCCTGTCAAAATTTCGGGCAGTTCCCATGGGTTCAAAGTTCCAGGGGAGGCATTTGTTAAAGGGAATAATTTCCATGAAGGAAGTGTCTGAGTTTGGGGTTTAAAACAAAAAGCTGAACCAAAATGAAAAGAAATATATCGGTTAAGGATGTAATTCAGTTGGTAGATGACTTGCAAAGAGAAAGCCTTGGGCTTGACATCTTGGAGATGGCCATAGGCTTCATTCCAAGCTCCCTTTTGATCCCAGCACTCTGGAAGTGTAGGTAAGAGAATCAGGAGTTCAAGGTTATCCTAACTACTTAGAGTTCAGAGCCGGCTTGGGCTACATTAGATCCATTCTCAAAACTTTTGTGAGGTATTCCCCAGAGAAGACTGCTCGGACATAGGTTTAAGCCAATAGAAAGTCTTTATTTGCTGGTGGGTGACTACAACATGTGTTCAGGATCCCAGTGTAGCCCTGAGCCCTTCTCAGAGTGCACTTTTCAGCACAGAAACCATGTTCTGGGTTGACACACTTCAGTTAACAAGAACAGTTAGCCAGCAGCAGAACTACAGAAGCCAAAAGGTCAGGTTAGCTTTGAGACTTTCCCAGAACTGTGGACTTTGATGGATTGGCCTTTGTTTTAGTTTTGGAGGGTGGTTCTGTCTACGTGCTGAGTTTTGCAGCCGGAATGGTACTTCCATCATGGAGTCAGTTAGGCTAAGGTCTTGGGGCCCTGTTACAAAAATGAAACCAAAGGGAAGAGGGAGGAAACGTGTAGACGAATGGAATGCCTTTTCTTCTTGCTCTTCCCTCTCAAGCCCTAGCTAGCACGGCTGGATCAGCCTGGGAGCCTTTGGATTTCCTGACACTTGTAAGTTTCTTATCAGGGTCTGGATAATTCGTTCCCTTTGGCTGCGTTCTGCATAGTGATTTTATTTTATGTGTTCAACTCCAACAGAACAGGAGGAAGATATTGGATGTGATTTGAAAGAAAGCAATACGGTTTAGACCTGGCTGCTTTCTGATATAATTATGTTTTAAGTGCCTCCAAGATCAGACAGCTGGCCCCTTCTTGAGGCAACTCTGTAAAACAGATGGACCGACCGTGTCTCAGAGTGTTGGCTTTTCCTGAGCTCTGGCTCCCATCTATCTCGGTGCCCTGACTTCATCACATGCCAACTGTGGGGTCTCTGGTGCCAAAATGTTATCTAGACCTGGCTCGCTGTCTTATGTTTGAAGAAGGAAAGATGTATATGAGGGCAGGGTTACTTTCTCCATCGACATATTGATTTCAGCTGTCTGTATGGGCTTTTTCTTATTTGGTGGAATATCCAAGTCTTTGGGGGACTGCAGGTGGGTGTGTCAATCTTCACCCTTGAACGTATCTCACATGCTCTATAGTGCAAGCCCACCATTACCTCTGTGAGACCAAGTGCTCTTTCCCTGACAGATTAGATCCATTATTCTGTATTCTACTACAAGTGGCTTGTTTCTTATTTAAAACAAGGGTTTCGGGGCCTGGGGGGGGATAGCTCAGCCTGTAAGTGCTTGAGGACCTGAGTTTGGGCTTCCAGGACTCACAGAAAAAGCAGAGCATAGCATTGCGTATCTGAAACCCCAGCCCTCAGGGTGAGATGGTAGAGACAGGTGGATTCCACTTAGCGCCCGAGGGCCACCTGGTTTAGCCAAATCAGTGAGCTCAGGGTTTGATGAGAAATCCTGGCCTCAAAATAATGTGGAGATTGACTGGGGGAAGACAGCTGACATCAACCTCTGGCCTCTGTATGCACACATGCCCTTGCACAGACACATGCACACACGTGAATATCAACACACGCAGTGCACACACCCAAGAGCTTATTGTCAAATTCTCGCTTAAGGAATAGACATAACTGACTTTGCTGGTCGTTTACACTAATTATAGGCATCAAAGTGGCTCAAGGGAAGGGGGCTATGCAGAGCCGAAGGTGACGGTACTACTGTCTCACACCAATGTGAGCACCCTTTGGAGTTCAAATCGAATTACTGTTTGTTTCACCCACGAGCATTCCATATCTGAGAAGGGGCTGTAGCCTGTGACCTTCCACATTTCTGTTGGTAATAATCCAATATCACAGGCCAAGTTATAAGAAAAGTTTATTGGGGTTCACAGTTCTTCAGGTACAATGTTCTAGTGATGACCTTCCTCCTGACAGAGTGCCAAGGTGACTCGGAATATGTAGGAAGAGAAAAACAGCGCAGTTCTTTCTTTCTCTGTCTTGCAAAGTCACCAGGATCCAATCGCGGGGCTTTATACTAATGACTGAAATGCCGTACTTACTCAGCTCCCAGCGGCTCAGCTCCAAACACTGCAGTCAGATGAAATCTCCACTCCTTCATACTTCACAATGGGGATTCAGTTTCAACACAGGAATCCTCAGAGGACGCGCTTGAGCTGTCCCCAAACCACAACAGCTGTCCTTTCAAAGTCCAAGCTCAGCATCACCCTAACCAGAGCAGCACCAGCGCAGCAGGACATGGGAGGTGTTTGACTCGGGCCGCGAACGTTTCCGGTGAAGGATCACGCCCCCTTCCTCAGAACACATTCTGATTGGCTGCTTTACAGAGAGCCGCATGCTGACTGTGGATAGTGGATTTGAGCACCTAATGCACGGAGCTTATTCCCCGGGGCCATTCTCAAGGCGTGTCAAATCCACAGGTTCCTTGAGAGGACTTGAAACACCTGCCAAAAGTCATTGCCGGTCATTGCGGTGTTAAGAGAAGGTGGGTTATGGTAGCTGCATGTCCGCTTTTCTTGTTGCTGTGACAGATTACTTGATTAAAGCAACGTAAAGAAAGAAGAGAGGTGTGGTTTTTGTTTTTGTTTTTTTCGGGGGGTGGTGGTTTTGAGACAGGGTTTCTCTGTGTAGCCCTGGCTGTCCTGGAACTTGCTCTGTAGACCAGGCTGGCCTTGAACTCAGAGATTCTCCTGCCTCTGCCTCCCGAATTCTGGGAATAAAGGCGTGCGCCACCACCTGGCACTGAGAGTTTGAGCGGCCATCTTGGAGGGGAAGACAACAGCAGGAGCCCTGTAGCTGGCCCCACCCATCCACAGTCAGGAAGCAGGGCTGGGTTTACTGGTACTCAGCTCACTTCCTCCTCTTTATTCAGTCCAGAACCCCAGCCCATGGGATTGCCCGCATTTAGGGTGGATCTCCCCATCACAGATCACATAATCCAGAAACCCCCTTGCAGATATGCCTAGAGGTTTGTCTCCTAGATGGTTCTAGATCCTGCCAAATTCACAATCTGTGTTAACCCTCACAGTAATGTGTGGTTTGTGTGACTATACAGCAGGTATTCTTACAGCTCTGCTCTCTCTCTCTCTCTCTCTCTCTCTCTCTCTCTCTCTCTCTCTCTCTCACTGTATGTTCTGGTTGGCTTTAACTGTCAACTTGACAAAGCTTAGAATCACCTGGGAAGGCTCTTAATGAGAAATTATCCAGATTGGTCGATGGGCGTGTCTTTGGGGGCCATGATGGTTAACTGAGCAGGACGACCCACTATACTACTGTGGGCAGCACCATTCCCTAGGCAGGGGGTCCGGATAGTAGAAGGGAGGAGAAAGCTAGGGGAGGGCAAGCAAGTGGCTAAACAAGCAGGCAGCATGGGTGCACTTGTCTCTCTCTGCCCTTGATGACTATGGGTGCGACATGATTGGATGCTTGAGTCCCTACCTTGACCTCTCTTCAACTATGGCCTGCATGTTGGCAACTGTTCTGTTTCTGTGATAAAATAGTTAGTAAGGCAACCAAGGTAACCTGTAGAAGGAAGAATTTATTTTGGCTTACAGTTCCAGAGGGACGAGAGTCCATTATGGCTGGGAGGCATGGCAGCAGGCATATGTGACATCAGGAGCAGGAACCTGAGAGCTCACACCCTCAGCTGCAAGTACAAAGCCGGGTGTGAAGTGGGTGTGGGCTGAGGCTACCCCCTAGCAAGGTGCTTCCTCCATCAAGGCCCACGTCCTAAAAGCTCCATGGCCTTCATAGCCAGCACCACCCACGGGGACCAGTGTTCAAACACATGAGCCTGTGGGGACAGTTCTCCCTCAAGCCACAACAGCCTGCATTTCCCCGTTTTGTTGAGCAGGAATTTGAGTTTCTCAGAAGCTTCTATGTGGCTTGGGGGAAAAATGTTCCTTATGGCCAGGCTGGGCCTGGACTCAGGGTTGTGGTTCCCTAACAGCTGCTCCCACTCTCCTCTCAGCTTTTGATGTGGGTGACAGAGGGCGTGAAGTACCAGCAGTACGGCACTAGGCGTTCACACCGTGCGTTCACACCGTGTGGGGGTGTTCACACCGTGCCTGAGATTCTGAGACTGGGCCTGGAGCATGTCTCCTGGTGGAGTTGACGGACTCTGTAGAAAGCTTTCTACACAGACTCCATGAGTGACATGGAGGGGTGAGGGCGGTGCCGGCCCCTGGGGCATCACTGATTAATGTGGGACTCAGGATCTTACACCATCAATTTGCAAACCGCAGGGTGGGCCAAGGCCACACAAAGTGTACGAGAGAGAGCCTAAAGGGTGAGTGGGTGTACCGCCAGACTTCAGAGAGGCAATGACATCAGAGGTACCTCTTGAAAGCTGAGGGAATTCCCACCGGAGCGGGCAAGGTGCTTTGAACAGCGTGGGCCTCCGCCAGCTTTTACACAGGGCTTGGGTTAATCGTCAGCTGACCGTCATCGTTTCTTCGTGAGCAGGGATGTCCTTCATCATTCTTCCCTCCTCTCCTCCTGCCTGGGGGACATGGGTGGTTGTTTATATCCCCCACCCCAGAGCCGACTAGGCCAGTTGGTGCCACACATAAGTGTCATAGAGCATAGCTGATATATTTCTTCCACGTCTACAACACGACTACATCGTTTCCTTTTTATCTTTTCTGTGACAAACTTTGGCCTTTTTGCAGCATCTGAAAGCTTATTTCTGCAAGGTGTCTTCAGCTATTTGTTCTCTGGGCGCCTCTCTGGATCCTTGGTGCTCTGTGGATGAATTTAACTGGGCTTGGGTATGGCAGTGGTCATGGGACAGCCTGGTACATCGCTTACCGGGCAGCCATCGTCAGTGCACTCAGGGACAGCTGCAGCGCTGCCTGCCTTAGGGCCAGCTTGAGCAGGGTCTTCAGTTGTTCCCCCTTAAAGTCAGAGGAGAAGCAGAGTGCTCTTCCTCCGCGGCCATCTACCTTGTTGTCTCCAAGACAGCATTTCTTGCTGGCCTGAAACTCACCAAGTAGGCTGGGCTGGCTGGTGAGCCGGCCCTGAGGTCTGTCTGTCTGTGGCCCTCCTTCCCAGAGTTAGGATTACAAATGTCTGCCACTACATCTCATTTTTTTTTCTTTTCTCTTAAACATTGGTTCTGGAGAGCAAACTCATCTCTTCTTGCTTGCATGGTATCTTAGGGTGGCAATTGCTACAATAAAACACCTTGACTTGGGGAGGAAAGGGTGTCTTTGGCTTTCACTTCCAAATCATTATTCATCACAGAAGGAAGTCAGGATAGGGACTCGAACAGGGCAGGGACCTGGAGGCAGGAGCTGATGTGGAGGCCATGGAGAAGTGCTGCTTACTGGCTTTCTCTCCATGGCTTGCTCAGCCTGTTTTCTTATAGAACTCAAGACCAGGGATGGACCTACCCACTGTGCTGGGCCTTCCTCCACCAATTGCCAATTAAGCAAATGGCCTGCAGGCTAGCCAACAGCCTGATCTTATGGAAATACTTTGTCAATTGAGTTTCCCGCCTTTCAGATAATCCTAGCTTGTGTCAAGTTGACATCAAACTAGCCAGCCCCTGTGGCAAATATTTTACCAACTGAGCCACTTCCCAGCCCTGCAATGGGTTGCCATAGAGGGGTCTTCTCAGACCCCCTTCCACGGCGTCCTCAGGATTGAACCGTTTATGCTTCCCAGCTCCCATGCTCAACTGGTTGAATCTTTGTTTCCCTTCCTCTTGTAACTTTGTGGACTCTGTTGATGGATGTATCTTGATGCCTTGTGAGAAGCAGAAAATTCTGCTTCTGTCCTCATGGTGATTTCCTTGATGGACCAAGCATAGTTTGTATACAGCTCAGTGGTCCTCATTCTGTCTGGATCATTTGTAAACTGCTTTGATTAGGAACTATTACTTTGTCTTTGATTCTTTTTTTTTAAGATTTTATTTATTTATTTTATTTTCTGTGCGTTGGTATTTTGCCTGCATGTCTGTGTGAGGGTTCAAATCCCCCGGAGTTGGAGCTACAAGCAGTTTTGAGTTTCCATGTAGGTGCTAGGTATTGAACCTGGGTCCTCTAGAAGAGCAGACAGTGTGCTTTTCAGCCCTGGTTTTATTTTTATTTCATGTGTATGGGTGTTTTGTCTGCATGTATCTCTGTGCATTGCGTGAAATCTCCTTGGAGGCCAGAAGAGGGCTGTCAGATCCTATGGGACTGGAGTGTAGACAGTTGCTGGTTGTCATGTGGATGCCAGGAGTAGAACCTGAGTCTTTCGGAAAACCATCCAGTGCTGTTAACTGCTGAGCCATCTCCCTGGCTCCTGTCTTTGATTAATTCAGCTTTGATAAAGCAAATCAGTCTTTGCTGTCACTGGTGAGTGAGGAGAATCTACAGCAAACTTCTACATGCCGCCTTGAAGATCGTGGCGGGTGCAAGGACTGACTTTTATCATCAACGTGACTGGATCTAGAATCATCAAGGCAATAAACCGCTCAGTGTGGCTATGAAAGAGCTTCCGGAAAGACTTAACCGTGGTGGGAAAACCCACCCTGAAGAGGCAGCATCGTGGGCCGAGGTCCTGCCTGGAGAAAGGACAAAGCAAACTGAGTGGCTGCAGCCACTTCTCTCTGCTGTGGCTGTGGCTGTGGCAGGATCAGCAGCCCGATGGCATCACTGCATGGTGGACTGCACCCTCGAGCCGTGAGCCAGCATCACTGCATGATGGACTGCACCCTCGAGCCGTGAGCCAGCAGAACCATTCTCGCTTCAGTTGCCTTTTGGCAGGTGTGTTATCACCACCACGAGAAAAACAACCAATGGGCTTCTCTCTCCTCAGGACGATGAAAGCCCAGCATAGAGCCTAAGCTCAGCCTGCCACGTGGGCCTTCTTGCTGGGCGCTGGTGTTAGAGTGGCCGCAGTGTGTGCCCTGCCTAGCTGACGGGATTCAGCGATGAGGATTTGGATTGAGTACGTCATTTATGGGTCTCTCCACGTCATTTACTGCCATGGTGCTCTGCTAATTCCACCGATGCTGAGACAGGAAGAGTGATCTGTTAAGCACTTCCTCCTCACTGAGATGAGCCTGGTAGCCAAGGATGCTCTGTGTCTTAGCTCTTGCAGTCTTAAAAACAGAACTTAGAGTGTAAACAGTAAGCAGTGGTTAGATGTGGTTGTAGGTGTGCCTTTGCATGAACAAGATTTGTGTCCGTTTAGTGTGTGTGTGTGTGTGTGTGTGTGAGAGAGAGAGAGAGAGAGAGAGAGAGAGAGAGAGAGAGAGAGAGAGAGAGAGATTCCATTAGGAATCCGGAGCGTCAGTCAAATCTCCAGGTCTCCATCACACTCCTGTGAGAGTTTTGCTGCCATGCTCCCTACCTCAGATTTCTTAGCCTCTGCAGTGTCACACTGGGTCAGATAATCCTCATTGTAAGGACTGTCCCAAGCATCATATGGCTTTTGTTCACCTGTCACCACTGGGATTTGTTTCTTCAGTGTGTTTCCAGAGTCAGATCATGTTGAGTCGATATCAAAGGTTAGCTCTGTGTCTCTCGAGGTCGCCCGATGCTTCTGAGTGTCCTGGCAGCATGGCAGCCCAGAGCACCCTGAAGCTGGAAACAGGACAACTCTCTATGGACAGCCTTATATCTCAGAACCATTTCTGTGAGCCATGAATGGCACTGTGGGTGGGAATGGTGCTGAGCTGGAGCTTGTGGGTGTGCCCACAGCTGGCTCTGCTGTGCCCACAGCTGGCTGTCCTGTCTTATGGATGCTTATTTCTTCCTCATTCTTCAAAGCTCAACCCTGGTGGAATTACAGATGTGAAGAGGTTGCCATACTGTGGTGGCTTGAATAGGAATGGCCCCCATAGACTTACATGTTGGAATGCTTCACCCATAGGGAGTGGCACTATTAGGAGGTGTGGCACTGTGTGGCAGGCTTTGAGGTTTTATATGCTCAAGCTACGTTCAGTGTGGGGCAAAATGTAGAACTCTCACCTTCTTTTCGAGTACTGTGTCTACCTGCACGCCGCCATGTCCCAGCTTGATGATAATGGACTAAACCTCTGAAGCTGTAAGCCGGCTCAAACTAAATGTTTTCCTTTATAAGAGTTGCTGTGGTCATGGTATCTCTTCCTATTTAAGACACATACAGACACATTTAAAGTGGAAAAGGTAAACTTGGTTACTCGTATGAAGGTAGCAGTCAAGAGCAGGGCTGTGTGTTTAAAACCCTAGTGTTTGGGGGAGACACCAAGAGGAGGAGCCCAGGGCTTGCTGGGCAGCCAGTCTAGACGAAGTCGTGACCTCCAGGTTCAGTGAGAGGTCCTGTCTGAGTGATAGAGTAAGACACCCAACATTCTGACATCTACCTCTGGCTTCCACAGGGGCACACATGAGCAAGCGCCCTGCATACACATGTGGACACACACACACACACACACACACACACACACACACACACACACACACACACGGTACTCTACAGGCTCCCTCAGTCACTGCACATCTGGCTTGGGGAAAAGGTGAGGCAGGTGTGTATTTTGGAGGCCAGGTTGTTCTGGTCCATTAGGATGCTATGGAGGGACTCTGATGTCCCCTGGAGCATGGCCTCTTCCCCATGTTCCCCTATAGAACCAGAGTCCCCAGCACCCCAGAGCAGGAGCCCCAGGCTGACTGAGGAGCTATGATCCTGGCTGACTACTTATGTGGCCTGACAGAGTCACTTACCACTCTAATGCCTGTCTCTGGCTTTGAAATATAGCAGTGATGTCTGCATCCCTAAGGTGACCTGGAGAAGCTGAAGGCTGGAGTGGCTCCCATCAGAGTCTCATGTCCTCATGTGAAGGAGACAGTGTAGCTGTCACTGAACGGCTGCTGTGGGGATTTCACCAAGACGTTCCTGTGCTGTGGAGCAGGTGGGGCAAGGTGATCTCACAGACTTTTCACCTTGAGGTCACCTGTACAAAGTGTCTTTGACACCTACAAAACAGGAAGTTTTGTCCCCCAGCAGACATACAAGTACCTGTTGTGGTCCTTGTGAACGTGAGCTTGACCTGAAATAGGATCTTAGTAGCCCTAGGAACCTTGAGATAAGATTATCCTGGGCTGACCTAAACCTAAAAACAGTGTTAAGAGGAGAAAGAGGGAGATCTGTAAATGGAGGGAGAGCTTTCCTTTTGTCCAGACTTCCTGGTCCCAAATAATCACAGAATAATTACAGAACGCTTGTTCTGTAGCTCAGGATTATTACTAACTAGCTTTAACAACTTAAATTAACTCATTTCTGTTAGTGCAAATTTTGCCATATGGTGCATGGCTTTACCTGTCCTCTAGCCTCTTGCTTCTCCATGGCTAACTTGTCTCTCCATGATTCTGCCCTTTTCCTCTCTGTATTTTCAGTTTGGCTTTCCTGCCTAGCCTTATTCTGCCTTCTATAGGCCAAATCAGCTTTATTATCAACCAGTGAGAGAATGCATATTCACAGTGTGTGGAATCCCACAGCATTTCCCCTGTTCTGTCTAATCAAATAGGAAGATTTTAACTTTAACAGAGCAAAATTACATAAACAAAACAGTTATTAGGTAAGAATTATAGTTACAATATCTAGTCTATTTGTATTTGACAAAATTAGAGAAAATATTTAATTATCTGTTATATCTTGATGAGTTTAAAATTTTATAGCTAATTTATCTTTTATCATAACTAAGAAAAACTATAACTATAATTAACTAGTCTTTAACTCCATCATCCATAATATTACCTGAGTAAGCAGGAAGTGCAGGTAAGCGACTTCCAAAAAATGTGAGAAATGACAGAAACATCTCTGCTTAAACAGTAACCCAAAGTTCCTCTATAATGTTGGGGCATCCGTATCTGATAGATTTTCTGTGAAGCAGGGAAATCTGAAGGACTGTCATACCTTGTCCTGGAAAAGCTCGGCAGTCACCTTTCTTATGTCCTACTGGTCCAGTTTGGACAGTGACTGTCAGCAACCAAGGCAAGGGCAGTTTCTTTTCTCACATGCTAGCTTTTGCCATGAAGAAAATAAACTCCATACAGAGTTTCTTTGATGCCTGTCATTTTCTCTGAAGTACATTGGTGCTGCCAAGAGCAGACATGTCTCACTGTAATGAAAAGTCTAAGTTACTAAAACATTTAAAAGCCATATTCTGTAGGTCTTTGAAATGTTTGAAGAATACCTATCTATCTGAAATATTTTTATATATCTAGAAAACTTAACATGCCTATAAGTTTGACTATTATAGATGGCTAACTGTATTTTTGTAATTCTGTATTTCTTAATTATACATTACATTTTAATTGAGCTGTATAAACACAATACCTTAAGAGTAGAAATATGCATACAGTATAACAAAACAACTTTAGATTCATATCAATAAACTAAAATCCATACCAATGTATTCTGAGATTAACAGTTGTTCTTTGGATTAAAGTAGATTCAATAATCTTCCTTTTCCCCCTTCATTTCTATATCATACCCCCTTTCTTCTTTTAGAAAGAGATTGATTGTAACCAATAGTAATTTGTAATCAATCCCCTTAAGTGAAAACAAACATTTGTAAACAATATTTTGAGAATTTGGGTGTAGTTCTCTAGACTACTTCCTGTTGGGTGGGTGCTGGTGATCTTTCAGGGACCCTGAGAAAATTTAGAGTTATGGTCAAGTCCTGACTGGAGTATTCTGTGGGGCTGGATCATCTCAACCAACAGTCTTGAAGCTGTTCTGGATGTCGACCTCAGAGGAAACGCAACAGAGGTCCTCTGAAATGTTGGATCATCTGGGGTATCCATTCCCAATTGGAATTTTTCAGGGGGTCTTCTTCTCCTCAATTAAACCTGATTTTTCATAATCCAGAATAAATCCAGAACCTCTCATTTATTGTGGACATAAAAGCAGAACCTCTTTCCCAAAGTCACATATCTTTGACTTAAGTTTTAAAGTCAAGATATTTTTAAAATAAATAGGTTGACTTAGTTTAGTAGCTTTCATAACAACCTGTCTTTCAGCAGTTATCAATAAAGAATCCAAAGAAAATATAATAGTATCCATAATCCAGACTCTCTGTGTATTTTCCATCTTTATGTGGCTTATTATATTTTTTATTACTCTCTTCCCTTTTTATGGGCTTTATTATTTTAAAATCATTTTTAAATCTATGACTGTTTCTACCCTTCCTCTTCTCTCTCCCAAGCCTCTGCATGTTTTTAAGCACACTGCAGCCCATTCAGAGACCCTTTTGTCTGAATCTGTCCTTACTGTGTATCTCTGATCCTTTTTGTCTGTATGAGCAAAACCCTAAGCACAAGCTGCTCTTAATCCCGCAGGCAGTGGCTGGGAGAAGCCTCTTGGTACCTCGGCCTGTGTGAGACTATGGGAATCCAACAAGCCCACCACAGTCGACCACACCCCGCATGAGAGACATGAACTATGAAGATTTTCTTGGCTCCGTTTTTGTGTGTCTAGAACCCTTTTTAAAGCTTTTCCAGGATGTATGAGGTTGTACAAGCAATACATTGGAGTGCCATATGTAAACAATACATTGGAGTGCCGTATGTAAACAATACATTGGAGTGCCATATGTAAACAATACATTGGAGTGCCGTATGTAAACAATACATTGGAGTGCCGTATGTAAACATTGGAGTGCCGTATGTAAACATTGGAGTGCCGTATGTAAACAATACATTGGAGTGCCGTATGTAAACATTGGAGTGCCGTATGTAAACAATACATTGGAGTGCCGTATGTAAACATTGGAGTGCCGTATGTAAACAGAGGCAGAGCTTTCCTTTTGTCCCAAATAATCATACAAAGCTTATATTAATTACAAAATGCTTAGCCAATAACTCAGGCTTACTACTAACTAGCTCTTATAACTTAAATTAACTCATTTATGTTAACCTATATTTTGTCACATGGCTCATGGCTTTACCTGTCCTCTAGCATCTTGCTTCCCCGTGACTGGCTCGTCTCTCCCTGGCTCCACCCTTCTTCCCTCTGTATTTTCAGCTTGGCTTTCCTGCCTAACCTTATTCTGCCTTGCTATAGGCCAAATCAGCTTTATTATCAACCAGTAAGAGCAATACATGTTCACAGCATACAGAAGGATTATCCCACAGCAGGGATCTGAGACATCCAGGAGAATGACACATGAAGGTATGGGGAAGAGAGGGCAGAGATACTGCTCCAAGCCGGGAGTGACATGTTGACAGCCTTTAAGGCAGGTGGAGGCTTGGGATGGGCTCCCTGGACCTCTCTGAGATCTGCCTGTCTCTGCCTCCCGAGTAAGGGGACTACAGGTGTGTGCCACCATGCCTGGATAATTTATGCTGTTTTAAAATCACTCAAATTATGATACATTGTATGTGTGCATACATGTGTGTGTATGTACAAGTAGAGGTCAATGTGTGTGTGTGTGTGTTATACATGTATGTGTGGGTGCATGAGAGGCCAGAGGTCAACCTTAGGTGTCATTCCTCAAGATGCTAGGCAGCATCTACCTTGTTTACTCAAACAGGCCATTCACTGAGCTGGAACTCACTGACTATGTAAAATTGTCTGGCTTTGAACCCTAGGAGCCACTTGTCTCTGCTTCCCCAAAGCTGGCATTATGAGCATACACCACCACACCTGGCTTTTTTTTTTTTTAATGTAGCTTCTTGGTGGCAGTACCCTGATCCTCATGTAAGTGTTTTGCCTACTGAGCTATCTCCCTATTCAGCTGAACCATCCCCCAGGCCCTTTTGTGGTACTTTGCTACAGCAGCCTTAAACAACTGACCCTCAGTGGACACTGGCCATCACAACTGCCACACAGTGCAGGACTGGGTGATGCCATGGAGACCTACCTGTTCCTTGTTCCAAAATATTCTCAGTCCCAAATCATCACTGTAGCTCCTTTCTGAAAAAGTGGGAACTGTTTCCTCTTCACACTTTTGTCTATACTTAAGGGAAGGGGAGGCACATTTAGCATTGAGTGAACTCGTATCTTAGATGCCAGTAGGCTGTCTGCAGGGCAAGCCGTGTGGGATGCAGGTTGGTATGGCGGCACCAGTATGGAAACGCTGAATGAAAACTTCAGATTGGACGGGTGCAGAATGCCGGTTCACATGTAAGAGCAGCACCCTGGCCAGGGGTGAAGGCTGCTCTCCTGAACCCAATCTTCACTTTGTGTCCCTTCTCCACAGTGACTCCCTGACCATGAGCTACAAGGAGGCTTGGGCCATACCGCCCTTTGAGGATTGGCTCCAGCCTGTCCTGTCTGTACCTGGGCCCAGTATGCAGATGAACTGGAGTTTCACTAACTAGTCTTTCGATTTAAACATTAGGAGGCTGACTGAAGGAAGGGCTGGGCCGGAAGGGCCCTCTAACGGGCTAGGAGGAAAACGTGGGGAGCAAAATCAGAAGGTGCCCCTGGGACTTAACTGCTCCTCTGAACTTCCGGAGGATTTGGATGTGGGGAGGGGAGGAGTCAAGCACATACTCAGCTCTCAGGCTCCAGCCTTGACCTCTTTAAGCAAGGCCACACCAGAGGACTGAGACTGTCCCAAGGGGATGTGGCATTGTCTTCATGGGCTTCATGCATTTTTCTCAGGAGTCTGTCTGCTTCCTGGAATTCTTACTTGGGCTTCTGGAGAGCCACAGTGCTTTTAGGTCTGGCGCTTCCCCACGAGTGGATGTCTCCCTGAAGTTTCTTCTCAGCCAACCCAAAGCTTTGGAGATGGGTGTGTGTGGAGGCCCCTTCTGACGTGGTTTTTCTCCAGCTACAGAGGAACCTTCTTTGGCACACAAGGTTTGGCCTACTCCTTCCCTGTCTGAGTTCCCAGCCTTAGTATAGTGGGTTCCACATGGTTGCCATTTTTACACATTTGTATTAATCAAAGCAATCCTGACTCTAAGGAATGCACCTCTGCACAGGTCTAGATTAGCATCACCTGAGGGCACAGCTGTCGGGTTGATATTATTTTGTAGACAGATGTTTGTGTAACATGCTGCTTCAGTGTCCTTATGCATAGTAGTTGAAGTGGCTGGGACTCTATCACACCCTGAATATCCGCTCTGTCCTGGTATTGTGTCTGATACCACAGGGATTAGGGGTCCCATGTCATGCTTCTGTGGCATAGACTATTTCTTTGTAAAACTAACATCCCCACAAGCCCCCACCCATCTGTTAACACTGCCAGCATCCCCTGGCCTGGAGAGCTCTTCACTCTGCCTCCGTCCTGGGGCAAATGTGCCAAAGCTGTTAGGTCCGTCCCAGCAAACAGAAGTAACGAATACAGACATGTAATGACTGTTCTACACTGAGTGCCCAAGAGGCTGTCTTATCCTATCAGAGGCTGTATTGGTTTATTTTATCTGATGTTTCTCTTTTATGAGGCGCATCTCCTTCTGTACCTCCGAATGTCCTAGGACTCACTCTGTAACCTAAGCTGACCTTGAGCTCCTCGTAATTCTCATAGCTCAGCTCTCCTAGTGCTGGGGTGACAATGATCCACCGCAGAAGCTCGAGAGGGTTCCTGTGGGAGGGCAAGGACCTTGGCTGTGACTGGCTGTTCTTACTCAGGTGTCCTCTCCACAGCAACTGTGCCCTCATGTCAGTGCGCTTAGCTTCCTGGAGCCTGGCCCACAGGAGCGCCACTGTTCTCATCTTCCTTCCTCCCCCCTCCAGACAAAATATGGAAATCCTGTCCCCAAGTCGTCCCCATATTGATACAGCCTCACAGCCCAAAGAATGCACTTCTAACCCCAGATTGGGAGGAAGGCTGAAAACCATGTTGTGGCCTCTGCTTGCCTTGGAGTTGCTCTTTCTGGGCTCTGTGGGCACCTGGTGGCATTGCCCCCACCCCAGGGCGCAGACACCCACGCCTGCTCTGAAAACATGCAAGTCATGAGCTTGTCAGAGGCGCCCTGGGAAAGTGCTCAGAGCAAGCAGGAGGGTGAATTTGGAGACTGGAGACTATTCTGTAGCTGATTTGGGCCAGAAGCTCAGGGA
Source organism: Ondatra zibethicus (assembly GCA_004026605.1). NCBI lineage: Eukaryota > Metazoa > Chordata > Mammalia > Rodentia > Cricetidae > Ondatra > Ondatra zibethicus. Next base: position 23,797 of record PVIU01008134.1, on the reverse strand, counting down.
GGCTCAAGGAAGCCAAGAAGACAGGGACTCCAGAGACGTAAATGCCAAGGGAAGAAGGAAGTGTCTGGAGGCGATCCTGGGTTTTCTCTGAGTCCAGCAGCGCTGTTTTGGAGGCAGTCGCTACCTCCTTCCCTTTTCTACCTCCTCGGACAGAGCACTGCCATTGATTCCCCAGGTCTCATTGTCTCTTGGGTTTTGACTAAGTTCAGGTATATTGTCTATTTCCTCAGGTCTTGATCTTTGTCAGGGACTCTGTAGCTGTTGGTCTTTTATTCTTTGCTCTTTGGGAAGCCCACCACCCAGCTCCCAAATAATCACATAGAAACTTATTCATTCTTAGGAATGCCCAGCCTTAGCTTGGCTTGCTTCTAGCCAGCTTTTCTGTCTGCCTTTTGTCTCTGGGCTTTTACCTTTCTCTATTCTATATACCTTTCTTTACTTCTTACTCCATGGTTTGCTGTGCAGCTGGGTGGCTGGGTGGCTGACCCCTGGTGTCCTCTTCCCTTCTTCTTTTCCCACTCCTCCCCTTTCTTCTTTTTCTCCTTCTGTTTATTTGCTCTGCCTGGCAGCTCCCCCATCCCTCTCCTGCCTTGCTATTGGCCGTTCAGCTCTTTATTAGACCAATCAGGTGTTTTAGGCAGGCAAAATAACACAGCTTCACAGAGTTAAACAAATGCAGCATAAAAGAATGCAACACATCTTTGCCTCATTAAACAAATGTTCCACATCATAAAAGGATGTAGTACATCTTTAACTAATATTCTACAACAGCACTTGTTGAGGAGGACAGACCTGAAATGGTTGCTAACTTAGCTGGGTACCGGTTAGCAGAGGTGTCCAGCAGGGAGATGCAGTAGCTATGGAACCCTAACTGCATGTCCAAATTTGCCTGAAACCTCGGGTCCCAGGACAAGCTAGAAATCTGAGATTAACTTTGCCTGTTGCTATCATTGTTACAGGAAAAGGAACAAAAATGTGTGTGTGTGTGTGTGTGTGTGTGTGTGTGTGTGTGTGTGTGTGTTATTAGGAAATAAGCTGACAGAATAGTCCCATTATGGTTTCTCCCCCATTGGTCTCTGACCCACTGACACCTCGGAGAGCCTGTGATGTAATTCTTCCAGACAAGAAATGAGAGGTCAGGAAAACTTGGTGGCATACTAGGGTCACACAGGTAGTTCACAGGGAGCCAGTGACAGTAGGTGGATCACGTGGTTCTGCTATGAAATTCTTTCTGCTTGGACCTCGTTAGTGTGCTTCTGTGTGTGTCCGTGTGAGCTGGGTGGTTTCTCTGCTGCTGTTCACATTTGGGCATACTCAACTTCCCTGCACAGGCAAGGAACGTACCTGAAGCTGGCTAATGTGCCTGCCCAAGGGACTGGGTTTGTTTGACTCTTATTTGTCTCATTTCAAAGACTCTGCCTTTCCCTTGTGCCTCAGTGGTACCATCTGTCTGGTAGCTGGGATGCGTGACATTGCCAGGACGGTGTGGCACGCAGCCCTCCTGCTGCTGCTGTTGTGATGGCTGGCACGCTAGCACCAACTGCCTGTTTGCTCCGCCTTTTAAGGCAGATGAGTGCCGTGGGCCATGGGTGATTCCTAAACGAACAGTCACGCAGCCCAGACTGGCTGCATCCAACGGGATCTGTGCAGCCCAAGAGCAGTCACACGATGCCTATGCCTCCACCCTAGCGAGCCTCTAGTGAGGCTTCAGAAATTAAGCTCAGTCTGCACTCCTGTGTAACAATGTGTGAAATGGGGGTTAATGTCCCCTCCATTCTGATGCTGATGATGTAAAATGAGGAAAATCTGTCTAGCTGCAATTGCTGCTGTTACTGTCCTGAGGAGTACAGATCTCCCAGCCTCCTCTGGGAGTGGAAGGGCACCGCCCTGGTTGGTTTTTAGATAAGTAAATGTGGTGTGGAGATGCCAGCCTGTGTGTTCAAGCTCCTTCCTGAACCGCAGAGGTCCGTTGTAACTTGTTGTTACCGCTCTTCTCCTTGAATGGACGATGACGTTATTGCCCACAGGGACAGAGGGTCTTCATTTGGATCACATGGGAGACTGTTGAGGTCTGGAACTGAACTCTCATTTCCAAGCAGGAGGCAAGGATGCCCGGGAGGTGTCCTGCTCCCCACCCCCTACAAGGGGCCCACATACTCTGGAATTCGTGTCTCCCATGGGGTTGACTTAGAGGGAAAGACAGACAGCAGAGCCCCTGGGAGCAGCTGTGGACTGGCTCTCAGTAGGCCTGAGCTGGAGATAGCCCACACAGCCCTGAGTGCCTGACGTCATAGGGAACTCCTTCCAAGTCAGGCGAAGACAGATGTGCTAAAGAGATTTCATGACATCTAATCGCAGTGCCTATATTAACTAAGTCAATTCCTCACAGACACGCCCGCAGGCCAGACTGTTTCAGGCAGTTCCTTGATTGAAACTCCTGAAAAAGTCTTAACTTCTGCCAGGTGAGCAAAGCTAAGCAGGACAGTGGCTGAGGTCACTCCCCTGTACGCCATGAATTTCACCACCTGCAGCTAAGATCAGACCATAGGAATTTCACTATTCATTTCTCATGTTTAAACAAAATGGCACTGGGCGTGTGGCTCCTTTCATAGAGCTCTTGCCCAATATACATGGGGCCCCGGGATTGGTCACCAACACCACATAAACTGAGTGCTATGTATTCCTAGCACCTGGAAGGTGGAGACTGGAGGACCAGGAGTTCAAGGTCATCCTCAGCCACGTAGCAAGGCCAGCCTGGGCTACATAAGACCTGTTTCAAAAATAAAAGTATGGAACAGAAACAAAACTAAATATTGTCACAGTCTCTTGGCATGGGGTCCCCCTTCAAACCATAGGACCCTAAGTTAGTAACGAGAGTCTTTCTGGTCCCATCTGTGGAATCAAAACTTGACTTTTTACTCCCTGTTTCTCTCCTTGTTGGCCAAAGGCTTTATCAGTTAGTCCTACATTGATCTCTTGTCCCCATGATAAGCAGAAATGGCACACTTATCTCTGGGCCCTTTGCTGGAAAGGATATCAGTCAACAGACACTGCCCAGATATGGCAATGCCAGGCACAAATCACATCTTAATCTACAATCTAACTCCATCTTCCATTAAGCCCGTGTCCCCATTTTATTATATCATCAAGACAGTTATATATGGCTCACTGAGAAATGCATTTTATGATCTTGTTAGAAGAAATGGTTTCACTGGGATCATTTTAAGCCAATAATTTCATACTTACATCCTCCTCAGTACCTGGGACATTAACTTATTAGCCACTCTGGTGTCAAGCCTAATGTGTTTTAAATGCTTAAAACAAATACCAGGCACTGTGGGGCTGGAGTCTGGGTTTTCTGTCGCATTGAGTGCTTTGGGTTGCCAGGGGAAGTCTGTCTCAGTGGACTGTGAGGGAGGGCTTGGCTGCCTGCTCCTGGTATGCAGGAAGCTTGCTTTCATCCAGGAGGGAGGGGGTGCCTGCTGAGCTACAGAAGCATCTCTGCTGCACTGCTGCAGCTGCAGTGTTGAAATGCCCCCTTGGCTGGCCCCACAGCTGGCCCTGGGAGAGCTGGGGGCGCTGGGGGCTGTCAGGGCTGTGCTGAGAGGCTGCCAGGGCCTCCTTGAAGGCAGGAAAGGCTTTGGTGACAGAAGGAGAGCCCAGCTTCCGCAGGGTGGGGGAGGCACAGCAGCCTATGAGGAATCCCTGAGCATGCATACACTTGTATATGAGTGTGGCTGTGGCACATCAATAATCTTACGTGTGTTGTTTGCAGGTGCTTACTTACATGTGTGCTTGTGTGTGTGTGTGTATGTGGTATGTGGACATCCAGAGATCCGTGTCAGGTGTCCTCAGTCTCTGTTTGCCTTCCTTCCTTCCTTCCTTCCTTCCTTCCTTCCTTCCTTCCTTCCTTCCTTCCTTCCTTCCTTCCTTCCTTCCTTTCTTTCTTTCTGAGATAGGATCTCACCAATTTGACTAATTGGCTGATTCAGGGATCTACCTGTCTCTGCCCCCCCACTCAGCACAGATGTGCACTGCTGTGCCCAGATGTTGTGTGAGTGCTGAGGATCCACACCCAGGCCCTCATGTTCGTGCAGCTAGTTCTCTACCTACCATGCCATCTCCTAGCCTTCAAACTGTGTGTCCGTCAGTCTATGCAAGTATTACATATGCAGAGGCCAGAGGGTAATGTCATATCGTTCTCTAGTGTTCTCCCCCTTATTTTTTGAGACAGGGTCCCTCTGAGCAGAAATTTGCTGTTTTGCCTAGGCTTGCTGGCCAGCAAGCTCCTAGGATCTGCCCGTCTCTGACCCCCAACCCTGGGAATATATGTGCATATGGTCATGCCTGCCATTTAATGTATGGGACTATATGATGTGCACACAGCCATGCCTGACATTTAATGTATGGGAATATATGTACACACAGCCATGCCTGACATTTAATTTAAATGTATGGGACTATATGATGTGCACACAGCCATGCCTGATGTTTAATGTATGGGAATATATGATTTGCACACGGCCATGCCTAACGTTTAATGTATGGGAATATATGATATGCACGTACCTATGCCTAACTTTTAATGTATGGGGATATATGATATGCACACGGCCTTGCCTGATGTTTAATGTATGGGAATATATGACGTGCACATGGCCATGCCTGATGTTTGATGTATGCTGAGGATGTTATGTCACAGCAAACACAACTACCTACTAAGCCGCCTTTTCCAAGCCCCTTTTTATTGCAAAACCCAAGTGGCCCTTCCCCAACCGTCTTGGCAGCCCCTGGGTCTTTTCGGGCTTGGGGATACTGTGGTCTCCACCCGTCGGAGAGATGAGGTGGAAGAGTTGGTGAAGTTGGAAGTGTGAGCTGTGCTGGCTTTGGAGAAGGGGGGAAGGAAGGCTTGTCCTGAATGTGGGCAGCACCATCCCGTGTGCTGGGGTCCTGGCTGAATAAAAAGAAAAAATGGGAGAAATCAGGTGCCTGCCGGTGTTCCTTTTTTTTCTGCTTCTGGCTCCCCTGAGATGTGAGGAGTCCCAGCCACCCACTCCCAGCTCCGTGAACTCTGCCATGCCTTCACACCATGACGGGCACAACCGAGAAGCCAAATTAAAGCTTTCCTCTCAGACACTGAGTTTTGTCACATAGTTCGCCAGTGCAACGAGTCACTAATACAGATGCCTAAGCATACGTTCAAGTCCACACCTTGGCCTTCTCTCTTCAGGTCTTCTCTGGCCTTCTTCTTCCTCTGTCAATGGGCCATGGCAAAGAGAAGAGCCAACTGGTACCTTTCCTGTCTGTGTGATCTCACCCCCACTCTCTCACGTGTGTCCCTGCCTGCCTTATTTAAAAGGGCATCTTACCCCTAGTGCCTGAGGGCATATTCTCTTAGCATTTGCCGAGTGGTGTAGTCATTAGCTTCTTTTACTTGTTACCTGTGTCCCCTCCTAGAATACTGGCCCACACCTGTTTTGCTAGCTGCATCCTAGCAGCAAAGATGACAAGCACCAGAGATTCTCAATATTTTCCATTGTTGTAATTGTTGAGTGTGTGGACCAGTCCACTCTAGCGCCACAGCCTGCCAGTTCTGTTTCTCAACTAGCCTTGCATATAAAGCCACCTGTTCTGGACCAGCCTGGCTCTAGTGTGTGAGGTACCAACCCATGGTGCTGTGAGATCGAAGCTGGAGGCAGATGGGTCCGGGATTGTGGAATGTATCTATTAGACACTCACTGACAGATGCAGGATCCTGAAGATGGCGCAGACCAGTGAGGTCCTGGAACTTGGTCAGCAGGAGGACAGAGGTGGCTTCACACAGGTGGGATATACCTGCTTTGTCTCAGTGCTCCCCTGCCCCTAGGGTGGGTCGCAAAACTCCAAGTGTCTCTGCCAGGGTTTCATGTGTATAATTTGCTGGTAAACTGTGTGTGTGTGGGGGGGGGGAATTGACCAAGGTCACTTAGGAGTAGATGTGAAGGTTAGCATCCAAGGTGACTGCATTTATGACATTAAACCATACATGTACCTGCCACGCTGTCAAAGCCCAGACTCATGCAGCTGTGCCTATAATGCTCAGTAGATCTAATCCTGCCCAGCCACAATCCCCCGTGCACTGCACTGGGTCAGGAGCAGCCAGGCCGTTCTCCCGCCGGAAACCCTTGAATGACTTTGTCGTTTGTTGTCAAAGTCACACTCCCACGAGGGACTTAGCACAGGTGTTCCCTCTGCTTGTCTTACCGTCATTTCTCTGTGTCCCTCTGTCCTCAGTTTCCCAGGTTAGCCTGGATTCCCTCATCCACTCCCTGCCCCTTAGCTCTTACATGGGACCTCTGGGCTGTTGTTCCTTCCTCATTACAGACCATGCTCCTCCATGTGTAGGATTCAGTTCAACTTCTCCCTTCACCTATCCCCAACCTCTGTAAAAACTGCTTTTCTGGGTGCTCGCTGGCCTTTCCATATCAGCCTCTCCATCTCCCCCGTGTGGTAAAGACCTCTGAACCATGCAATTCCCTCACCAGTTTCCAAGGTCCTTAGGGCCATGAACTTCCAGCACAGGGACAACGAGGGCACCAGGCAAGCCACCTGGCCCCTAGCAGGGGCTCGGCAGACACCTGCCGAGTGAGCGAATTGGTTTCTGTGGCCTGGTGAGTCCAGGCTGGGCTATCAGACGAGTTAGCGGGCACTTGTTCTGCCAGTATCGATTTGCAGGCCCGACTCTATGTGTAAATGCATTTCACTGTTCTGCCCTAGGACCCAATTTTTGAAAATTAGATTTTAAATGTCGTATCCTTCTCACTTACGCCTTGTGCTTCCAGACAACCGGTGTGTAATGTAGAATGAAAGGCGTGGAAAATGGACCCATTTAGTGAACTCTATTAGAAATCCGTTAGGCTATTTTTAAATTCTCATGGACCTTGTGCTCCTGAAGGTGAGCAGGAGAGGGAAAGAAGGATGGTGGGAGGGGGAGAGAGGAGGAACCCAGATGTAAGGTAGTGGGTACTGAGGACGGTGTGTGGTTTTCAGTTTCCATTTTAGTGGAACCCCAAATGTGATTTCTGAATCGAGAGACTGAAAATGAGATTCTGCCTGATATGGCTGCTCCCCTCCGCTCTTGCAGTGGGGAGCGCGGGCTGCTTGCGTGCAATGCCATGAGCATGCTCGCCTCCATCCTGCCTCCCTGCTGATCTGCTCCTCAGGCTCTGCCACAGGTGGGAGGCAGGGCCATCAGGGAGGTGCACAGAACTTGGCTCACTTGGGATATGATCTCTTGAAGGTGTATGTGGAATGTTTATCAGTTTAGTCTGTGCTTGCCTGCCTCTGTGTGTGTGTGTGTGTGTGTGTGTGTGTGTGTGTGTGTGTGTGTGTGTGTACCCGTGTGATGTATGTCTTTGGTCTTTATGAGTATATATGCACCTGAGTGTTGGCCAGAGGTTGACATGAGATATTGTCCCTGATCACTCTTTACTTTCCCTCCTTTTATTTTTGGGGACAGAGTCTCTCATTGAACCCGTAGCTCACCAATTAGGCTAGGCTGGATGGCCACTAAGCCCTATCTCCGCCTCCCTAGTGCTGTTACTATGCCTGGCTTTTTACATGGGCACTGGGGATTTGAACTCAGGTTCTCATGCTTGCGTGGCAGATACTTTACTCATTAGAGTCATTGTCCCAGTTCCTAGTCTTTGCTTTCTGCCATCACTGGAGTCTGCTGGTATCTGTTGCCTTGGCTGGTTGTCAGTGCTCTGAGAACTACATCCTCGTTCTTACGATTCTCCTGTGAGAACATAGTGTTCAGTACCAGTGCAGTCACAGTACCTCGCTGTGGTTGTTGCTTAACCAGTGCAGTCACAGTGCTTGATCCCAGCGGGAGCAGTGTGCTAGCTAGCATGTAGGTGGCACGTAGCACACCATTATTGGACGTAGAACTGGATGCTTGTACCCCCTTGGGTCCCAGGACTATGCTGGGCTCCAATAGAAAATTCATGATCCTATTAGAAGACAGGGCTTTTCTCTGAGCAACCTTGATGGTTTGGAGCTCCTGGAAGCTCCATAGGAGCCACAGGGACAGAAGGCAAGTTCTGGCAGACCAGCGAGGATTTAGGTGATAGAATCAGGAGGCATGTGAAGTGGGTACCTGGATAGTGGGGATGCCTAAGGGCAAATGGCCCTGTATTAGCTCCAGAGGTGACAATGGTGGCATGGTGGTGACAACAGAAGATGATGGCCCAGCCCTGTGAGCTCTCCAGACCCGTCCCCCTCCTCCCTGCTCCCCCTTTCCCCCGAGAGTCAGCTTCATTCTCATGCTGTCTTTGAGCCAATAATGGCAGCCATCAGTCTCCACCCGGAGTCTTGAGTGCTGGCCTTGGTGACTGGCATAGTCCCCAGCTGGTTCCACCATGCTAGAACGAACTCCAGGAAGAAAGCTTGATGGATTTAGGCCTGGAGCAGATGTGGCAAGGAGCCACCTGTGTCAGGTGTGCTGGAACATGGCGAAGTGGATAAGGACGACCAGCAGCCCCGTAGAGAGGAGCTCCATGGTCCAGGGAAAGGCTTGGCTTGTTTTATGGAGACTGTGTGTGTAGGTAGTAGGCACAGCTGTCGTATGTTCTATGGAGACTGTGTGTATAGGCAGTAGGCACAGCTGTCGTATGTTCTATGGAGTCTGTGTGTGTAGGTAGTAGGCACAGCTGTCGTATGTTCTATGGAGTCTGTGTGTGTAGGTAGTAGGCACAGCTGTCGTATGTTCTATGGAGTCTGGGTGTGTAGGTAGTAGGCACAGCTGTCGTATGTTCTATGGAGTCTGTGTGTGTAGGTAGTAGGCACAGCTGTCGTATGTTCTATGGAGACTGTGTGTATAGGTAGTAGGCACAGCTGTCGTATGTTCTATGGAGATTGTGTGTGTACGTAGTAGGCACAGCTATAACAGGCTGTTGGCAGTAGAACAGCTAGCAATGTTCAGAAACTCCATCTTGCTTAGGCCTGCTGGTGTAAGTAGCCTCAGGGCTGGGCTATCTATCTGTAGAGACTGTTGGGAGGTGCCTCCCACAGCTAGTATAGGAGCACATGGAACCTGGCTTCCCATGTTGCTGAACTGTGTCCACATAGCTGTGTGTGTGTGTGTGTGTGTGTGTGTGTGTGTGTGTGTGTGCGCGCGCGCGCGTGTGTGCCTGTGGGTGCATGTGCACATGTAGAGGCCAGACAGATGATAACCTCAGGTATCCCTCCTCAGAAGTTACCCACTTCCGGTCTCCCCTTGGCCTGGAGCTGATGGATTAAGCCAGGCTGGCTGACCAGCAGGCACCAGGATTCACCTGTCTCTGTAACCCCAGCGCTGGCGTTACAAGTGTGCACTGCCATTTATAGCATGATAATATGGATGCTGGAGACGACACTCAGGTCTCATGCTTGTGCGGTAAGCACATTAGGCATCCTGTCCTGTTTTCTTACCAGTATTGCAGCACCCCACCGCACCCCACCCTGTGGCGGCGGGGGGTGGGGAGCAGAGCACTGAGCAGTGTCTATATGGCTCTCCTGCTAGTAGAACAGCAGGATTTCCCTCTGTGAAGTTAGAATTCTTTCAGTGAAATCCACCGTGTGTGTCTTGGCAGCCGGGCAGCAGCCCTATGCACAAGGTAAAGCCTCGGCTTTGGTATATCACTAAGCTGGGATAGATTTTTTTTTCATTTTCTCCTGAAACAGCTCCCCTGGGCCTTAAATCCCTATCCTCAAAGGGATTCAGAGCAGCACAGTGAGAATTCAACAAAATAATGATGCGTAGGAAGCGTCCCGCCGGCGCCCGGGGTGGGCTTGCTTTTCTCAGCCTAAGAAGATCAAACGCGGATTTGGTTTTCCACAGCAAATATTTTAAGATAGTTTTCCATTTCAAAAGAAAGGTGCAGATTGCATTCCTTGATCTGTCTGTTAAAAGGGAATGAAGAGAATCATATCTGTGTGTGCACATGCCTGCACATTCACACAGTGCACACAGGCATACGTATACGCATGTCAGTATATATCTGGATGCATATGTGAATATGAGCATGTTTGCATGCTCCCAAGTGTATAAGCACATATGTGTACATGAAGCATGCACTTTTATGTGTAAGCCCATGGGCGTGCATGCATGTGATCATATCTGCACATGCCTGTGTGTGCACACATTCATGCCTGGGCTTGTGATTGACAGAAGAAGGGAATCAAAGAGTGAGCATGTGTATTCTCAGATGTGTGCTGCTAGGCAAGATATATAACTCAGCATTCTAAGCAACTTTTGAAATACTGTAAATTAATCTCCCAGTCACAACTTCTCCATTTAAATGCGCGAGGAGGCAGGAAAGCAAACCCAGGGACCTGCTGCTGCCAGCAGGGATGGAGGACAGACAGCCCGTCTTTCCACCTAGAAAACATTTGGCTCGGATGTGCGTGGGGCTGGAAGTGAGGCTGCTTATTGCTGAGAGCGTTAGCATTTCCTGACCGGTTCTGCATCCTGCGAGCATTTGGCTTTGGTTTTCTCATTGACCCCTGCTGACATCAGGCTGTGCGCTCCAAGGGCACCAGGGGAAGGCAGGTAGGAAGCTGGGTGGATCTGGGGAGATGGGACTCACTGCATCACGTGACACCCACTCAGGTGGTGAGGAGCATGGCGGGGGGGGGTCTCGGGCTTTATCCCCTATACAGCCAAAGCTCCCTTCCTTCCTGCTCCTACCCCTTCCATCTATGAGTACCAGATAGTCAGTACTGTCTGGAGGCACACAGTGGGCTCAGGGACAGTCTGGCGCATCAGAACTCAGCTTTCCGCCATTCCACAGATGAAACCGGAAGCTGGGCTGTGAATGTTGGTCATTCCTCCTTCCTGGAAATGAGGGTGCCAGAGTGGCCCTGCCCCGCTCTGCTCTGAGAACGTTTTCACACAGCCACTGCAGCGTGAGGTCACATAGCTGGTCTTCACACCGCTTATGGTGTGAGGTCGTGTGCAGTCTCTCACTCACCTGGAGAGACCTGCAAAAGTGGATCTGGCCTCACATCTACTTCCATGTATGACTGTGACAGCAACAGTGGGGACCCAGAGCCTGTCCTGCTAGACAGACTGTGTCCTCTAATGACCCCATCATCCTCGCACGTGGGATCATGTGCTCCACCAAATAATCACAATGCAAGCTCAGGGAAAATGACTCGGAAGTTGCCAGGAAGGTGAAATGAACAGACAATGCCCACATTCAAGGATGTAAGTCTTACTGTACGTGCAATCAGCCGTGCCTAGTCGTGCACCAGGAAACCCTCCAAGACCTCTCATTCAGCTCAGTCCCTCCAAATTTCTCTTAACCATCCCCCCTTAACTAGGCCTGAGGCCTCGCCTCCCTCCCTGAGGAACCCAGAAGGACTGCTGCCTGGAGCGACTTTCTAAGGCTCTTGCCTTCCAGGTCACCGTGTGACGGTTCCTGATCAGCTTGCTTTGCTTTGCTTTCTTTTCTTTTGTAACAATGTTTTTTTTTTATTCTGTGAATATTCCATAAGTTTATACAATGTATATGGATCGTAGCCATCCACCCTTACATCCCTTCAGCTCCCTCTGGTGCCCCAATCCTTTCTCCCACTTAGCACCACCCATTCGCACATTGAATAGGGGAGTGACTCTTCTTTCTCTCCTCTCTCAACAGCCTTCAACTTGCCAGTAGCTCCTCCAATACGGGTGTTCATGCTGGAATTTTGTCTGGTTTGATCTTGTGTGTGTCTTGGGCAGGAAGCAATAGCAATTACAAGTGAATGTATGCATCAACCACACCACATCCAGAAGTCAGCTTTGGTGTAGGAGGTCCTTCTGTCTGTGTGTTGCTTTCATTGGTTAATGAATAAAGAAACTGCCTTGGCCTTTCAACAGGGCAGAACTTAGGTAGGCAGGGAAGACAGAACTGAATGCTGGGAGGAAGAAAGCAGAGTCGGAGAAGCCATGGATCCTCTGCCTGAGATGGATGCCAGTTAGAATCTCTGGTAAGCCACTGCCACGTGGTGATACACAGATTAATGGAGATGGGTTAAACTAATATGTTAGAGTTAGCCAATAAGAAGTTAGAGCTAATGGCCAAGCAATGTTTTAATTAATGCAGTTTCTGTGTGGTTATTTCGGGTGTAAGCTAGCCGGGCAGCCGGGACAAACAAGTGGCCTGGCGCTCCTTACAGAGCATCTCATGGCTCCCCTCCCCATCTTATGTTCTTCCTGCCCTCTCTCCTGTAGAGCTCCCTGAGGCTGTCATGGTGGGAGTCTGGTGTTGGTGACCCATCTACAGCTGAGCACTCACACTCTGCACTTGGACCAGTTCTGAGCAGCCCAACTTTCTTGAGCCCAGGGTGATGTAATGCCCCTGGTCCCGACCCAGGATCTTGTATGGCAGCTGTGTTTTCTGGAACTGCAAAGAGAAACCCTTTCTGTTAATACATCTTCATTCTCCGGGACCCACATCCATTAGTTTTCCTTTCTCTCTGCAAATCTTCCCATTAGAGGAAAAGAAAGGACAATTAGCAGCCTCCGACTGAACAAGCCCTTGCAGTGTTCATTGGCTCTGTTTGGTGCTGTATTCATTTGCTTCTGGCTCTAAAATTCTATAAGGAATATTTAGCAACCTTGGAAGGGCAATATACTTATAGCTTCAGGGTTTTCTCCCAAGAGCCATGTCCAGCTAGGACATCTACCATGGCAACATTGAGTCTGGGCTACAGGAGTGAAGAGGTAGTGGAGCACCTGTGCCACCACAGACATGACAGTTATCCCGGAAGGGTGAGCCAAGATGAATATGGACATTAAAAACTTGAGGCTTGGGAGATGGGTCCGGGCAGTGCTGGCGTCCTGCCGTTGAGTGTGAAATGAGCTACGCGCACAGCAGCTTTGGGGGAAGGGTTGCCCCAGCTCTCAAGGCCCAGACAGTCGTGTTCCATTTCATCTGCCAAGACAGAATGACTGCAAGATTGTCTCCCTCAACTTCTGGTGTCCCTGGAGCTTTTGAACTGGTGGGTTCACACTTCATTTTTGTACATGGCTTAATTTTCCAAACAAAGCTGGAGGGCGGCTAGAGCCTTGGATATTTGAAATTTGTCAGGATTCCAGTTTTCCCTTTGTTTTCTCATCTTCCTTCTGAAAATCTTTACTAAATGGAAGGTAAATTTTGGTCTGAGTGTCGATTATTGAAATCTGTTAACTTCCTTTGCAAAAATAGGTCAAATATCACTTCCGTTATTGTGTGTGTGTGTGTGTGTGTGTTTGCATCCAAATGATTTTTCAGCTTTTAAAAATGTGCTAGCATGCATGGGGTATACATATGTATACGCAGGCAAACATGCACAAAAAAATGAAAACAAATACAATTTTGAAAATATTATAGTAGCTGGGCATTGTGATACATGTCTTTAATCCTAGCACTGAGGAGGCAGAGGCAGTAAGATCTCTGTGAGTTTGAGGCCAGCATCATCTATAGAGCAAGTTCCAGGGCAGCCAGTATTCTACATAGGGAGATTGTGTGTGTGTGTGTGTGTGTGTGTGTGTGTAAAGTAAACTGTGGTTGGTATGTAAAATAAATTTTAAAAATTAGTTTAAAAAGATAAACTATTCTTTCATTGTTGGCTTGTTGGCTACACAAAAGTCATTTTTCATATTGGCCTCTCTGGGTCCCTTGGTGCTAGGTTCTTTTTATAGTTGAATAGCACCAAGTATAGGGAGCTGTGGAGATGGCTCAGTTGGTAATGTGCCTGCTGGGAAAACATGAAGACCAGAGTTCAATTCCCAGCACCCATTTAAAAGCCTGGTGTGGTGGTGCCTGCTTGCCATCCCAGCTGAGAAGGTGTGATCCCTGAGGCTGGCCAGCGCCTGCCCAGCCAGGTCAATGAGCCCCAGGCTCGGTGAAAGACCCTGTCTCATAGAGTGAGATGTAGAGAGACTGAGGGACATACCTGATGCCTACCTCTGGCCTCTACATGCACGTGCGTATGCACACACACACACACACACACACACACACACACACACACACACAGGCACAAACATACATGTGCACACATAGACACATATGCATGCACACAGGCACGCACATATACACAGCACACACACATGCACACGTACAAGTCCATACACACCGAGGCACACACATGCATGTGCACACACAGACACAGATGCATGTGCACAGGCATACACACATGTATGCATACAAGTCATACACATGCACATACGCACGCATGCACATACATAAATAATACTAAGTACAATGCCTTGCACGAAATGGGTTATACCTGTAACACTGACCAATGCTAGGGGCACGCACAAACTTACCATATTCAATTCTCAGTCGGTCTCCACTTAATTTGGATTCATTAAACTAATTATCTGAAATTCATTCTAATAGTAGTGCCATCTGAATGTCAGCTTCAGTTGGCAAGCGGGGAACACTGTCTCATGCCTCTCCCCTAGTAAGAGCCCGAGGTCCCTTTGGCATCTCCTGAGTACCTCGCCTTGTTCTGGGGATCACCAGCTCCCCAGAGGCACCTCCCCAGTAGACCCCAGATGGAGACTCAGGGAGGAGAAGGGGAGTGAGAAGGGGGATGTCTTCTTGGTCAGTGTGTTGGACGTTGTGTTACTTTGGAAGCTGAAAGTCTAGACTCCATGCCTTACGGGCTGGCACGTCAACTCTGCATAGGCTGCATGGCGCGCATAGACTGCCTGGTTGGGCAGGGTGCCGGATGCTCAGGGTTCGCAAACTCTTATACCAATGGTGTTCCACCCAGATGTCAGCCTCCAGGCAAGCTGGAAAGCGTAAGAAGCTGAAAGTTCAAGGGGAGTCTTGGGGTTACCAGCTACAGAAGCCTAGAGAAGTCCAGCAGTTACTTTTCTGCTGGCAGAAGTAACTTCAAGGAGGAGAGAGTTTTACGTGGTTTTATATAATTGTTTTATTAATCCTTTCAGGAATGTCTTACAATGTATTTTGATCACACTCATTCTTGCTTCACCCAGAGCCACCTCCCAGGCAAGCTTCTTTTGGCTCATGATTACAGACAGAAAATTCTGTCACGGTGGGCCAGGCACAGCAAGTGGGGTGGCTGTGTCTGCAGCCATCATGGTGGGGCAGGCAGGGAAGGTGGGGGGACCGTATCCACAGTCTTCTTTGTTAGACTGAAGAAAAAGCAGACAGTAACTTCAAGGCCCATCCTTGGCGACTTTAAGCACGCTCAGTAGCAGTGGGAGCATGAGGTGGCAGAGGGCAGATCCTCGCACCTTGGTGGATCAGGAAGAAGAATGCTCAGAGTGGAGCTAGAAGCAGAAGCTACCTTCAGAGCTGGCCCCATGACCCGCTTCAGATAGCTGGAGACCAAGCCTTCGAACACAGTGTCCTTTGGAGGACATTTCACATCTAGACCATAATGGGGAATCTAGTGTGTAGCATCTAATTTATTTAGCAAAATATTAGTTTGACAGCCCAGATTATTTATAAACATGAGTTCATAGCAGTTTTCATTACTAGAGACTGCCTGTTTTGGAAGGAAGGTGTTATCACACCCATCGACAGGCTGACAGTGAGCTACCTGTTAGAATATCGGGGTGGCCCAATGACAGGGCCTGTGTCTGACTCCGGCTGCAGAGACAATCGGAGCCTCTGCAGACTTGCAGTGCATGGCTCCAGGCAGCCACGTGGATGAACCCGAGGGCTTTCCAAAGGCAGCATGCTGTTCTTATTAGAGCCTTGACCACAACCCTTTGTTTTCAGCTTTTAAATGAGCAGCGTGGTTTCCCCTCCTTTGGGCTGCAGCTGCGCTCACTCTCACGCTGGTTTTGTCTTGCAGAAGCAAGTGTGAAGGCAGCTGCTGTGAAGCGCATGGAAGGGCTGGAGGGTCGGCTGCGCAGGTGAGGAGGGGCATCTGCTTGCTTTATCGGGGATGCAGTAAGGCAAGGGACGGGCCGGTCAATCTCTACAGCAAGTTAACAAAGAAAAGCAGGAATACGCCCTCTGCATCCCCAGCGGGGAGGAGCAGGTGCTGCGCCAACATCTCCTAGCCCAGGCTCTCCCTTGACAAAGCAAATAGATTAGAATGTTTAAATGCATCTTGGCGAGAACACAGGGTCATTTTCACATCTTCGAATGAGAAGAGCCTCTTTGGGATACTGAGTTGAGGATTCATGCTGCGGTTTGCTTTTCCTTTCTGTGTTAGCCTCTGAAGGGGGCTTAAGGACTAGGAACCAGTTTATGCCCAGAACAATGTAGGAATGTACATTGTAGGTTCTGTTTTGAATCCCAAATCAAAACCAGCGTGAAAATTCCTGGTTGCTTTTTTTTTTTTTTTTTAAAAATACCCAATTAGGAATTCAGATTGGAGAAGCATTAGCGACGCCACAGCACATCAAGCTGTTTCTGGTTTTCGGGGATGTCTACTTCTGGAAATAAACCCCAGCCAGCGGGATCTGGTCCTAATTAAGGGAACAAGTTCGACAATGTAGTCTGTGCTTTTCCTCCCTGGCAGCCAGTTTGATTTTATGGAAACATCTTGCTACTATTTTGGAAATTGCTAAGTGGCTCTGGAATAGATTTGCCTTAAACCTTTGTCTGCTGGGACAGTACAGAGGCTTTTCCCTTCAGGGTGCAGGGCCAGGCATTCATCCCAAGGGCATGGGATTAGCCTCGCGTTGCAAGCCAAGTCCTTCTGCCTGCCAACTGGCCTTGCCACCCTGAGACCTGGAGAAAGCGGTGGCAGAGCCGGTCAACCAAAGGCAGCTGTCAGGGGCGTATGCAGGTAGCTCAGGGGCTTGGATCTGAGGCTCGCTTTCCTGCCCTATCATGTGCTGGGAGGGGCTTTCTGACACACGTCTCTCCATCTTATTCCTGCTACCCTCTTTTTCAGGCATGCAAGCCACACAAGCATGTGACTTACAGTCATCTTAGACTCTTGGACAGCTCTCTTTCCTGTGTGTATTCACTCCTCCTGTATAAGGGTTGGCATGCACGTGCTGGGGCACACATGGTAATTTGCAGGGGTCAATTCTCTTCTTATACTCGGTGGGTTCCAGGTAACAAAGGAACTCAGGTCCCAGGGCTCGTTGCCAAGTGCTGAGCCACCTCACCAGCCCATTCGCAGCATCTTTTGCTACAGATGGGAGGAAGGTCTCTGTCTTTGTGGATATAACTCGATGGGAGGCATCCAGGCTGGCCCCTTGTACTGCGCTGAACTGTGCACAGTTATACTCAGGGCTCATCCTTCTACGTGTGGCCTCCAGACCTGCTTCCTCGTGCGGGTTCGGGCTTCACGCTGGCTCTTCTCTCCTCCACATGCTTGGTTTCGAGTCCTCTCAGCCTCCGAGGTGCCCCAGAGATCTACGTCTGCCTTGCCAGTGGAACCATGATTCTCACTGGATGACCTATGACCCCCTCTGCTCACTGGATGACCTATGACCCTCTCTGCTCTGGCAGATGTTCCTCACTGGATGACCTATGACCCCCCTCTGCTCTGGCAGCCGCTTTCCGCCTCCAGGGTGGCCCAACCAGCCCATTCCCTGTGTGTTCTGGTTCATGCTCAGCCAGGACTCAGCACAGGAGCGCTTTTCTGTGGCATCCCCCTGCCACCCCCTACCATCGTTTTAATACCCAGAGCCACAGCCATTGTTTGCTCTGGGAATTCTGTCCAACTCTGGCAGGCCAAGCTCCTGAGAAGGATCTTCAATCTCATTAAAGGCCAGCATGCTGTTTGCCATGTGCTAAACCGACAGTTAAGTAGTTTAAGAATCAATGGATCAAGCCGGGCGGTTGTGGCGCACGCCTTTAAACCCAGTACTCAGGAGGCAGAGGCAGGCGGATCTCTGTGAGTTTGAGGCCAGCCTGGTCTACAAGAGCTAGTTCCAGGACAGGCTCCAAAGCTACAGAGAAACCCTGTCTCGAAAAACAAACAAACAAACAAAAAAAAAACCCCAAAACAGTGGATCAGTAGCAGTTACCTCTTGAAACTTTATTATTTTTATTTCCTATGTACAGGTGTTTTGCTTGCACTCATGTCTGTGCATCACACGTGTCTGATGTCCACAGAGGCCAGAAAACGGCTCTGTATCCCCTGGGACTGGAGTTACAGGTGGTTGTGAGCAGCCTTGTGGGTGCTGGGAACTAAACCTGGCTTCTCTGGGAGAACATCTAGTGCTCTAACCACTGACCCATCTCCCCAGCCCCTGAAACTTTATTCTTGGCTGTTAAGGTTAAAATCCAGAGCATCCCACGTCCAAACCCGTTTGCCTCAGCATCCAGTCTGATTCACAGCAGCATATTAAAAAGCAAAACAAAGGCACTCCAAGGAGCCTTCTCCACTTCCTGTTCCCCTTCAGGCTGTTTCAGGGGTGGCAGCAGTGGGGGGGGGTTGGTTTAGCTCTTCTCCCTTAGGGCTGAGCTTTGCTTTAATTCCCATCTTCTCAATTATCACATATTCTCTGTTAGCTTTTCCACAGAGTCAAAGGAAATATTTTAAAAAATCCTTGCTTTCGCCTGTGGTTTTCTGAGGCGGTCTCTTTCTGTAGCCTAGGTTTGCCTTGAACTCAAGGCCCTCTCACTTCAGCCTCCCAAGGGCTGAGATTAAAAATGCTCACCGCAACTTTTCTTGGCTCAGAGGTTTTTCCTTTGGGGCTAGAGAGATAGCTCAGTTGGTAAAGTGCTTGCTTTGAAACCGTGAGGACTTGTGCTCGGTCCCCAGACTCCAGGTTGACTAAAGGAACTAGCTATGGTGATGTATACTTGTAATTTCAGCACTAGGGAGATGGAGACGGGTGAGTCCCTGGCCATATTGGACTAATTGGTGAATTCCAGGCCAGTGAGAGATGCCCCCCACTTCTCTCTCTCTCTCTCTCTCTCTCTCTCTCTCTCTCTCTCTCTCCCTCTCTCCATCTCTCCTCTTTCCCTCTTCTCCCTTTCCCCCTCTGCCCCTCTCTTTTCCTTTGTAGATGAAGTACATTTGTTACAACAATCTCATATCTTATGTTGTAACCACTGCGGAGGAGAAATCCTTATTGTCCAATGAAAGACTGGTACCTCTGGTTGACAGGGCCAATTCTCACCTGCCCCTACCCCAGGAGGCACACGCTGGCTTTCTCTATGCGTGTGTGTGGAGTCCATTGTACGCATGGTTGGGGAACATTCTTTACCTTTCTAGCGGGTCTCCACTCTCTCTGCTTTGTTTGGCCGGAGCTGGTTCTGAAGCCTTGCTGCAAACCGGCAGTGCACTTTAGAGGCTGCAGGTTTATTTTTCCAGCACGCTACTTCATCTCTCAAGTGTTTACTTGAGGGTGACTCAGACTTTCAGAGTCAAAGCCGCAAAAAAAAAAAAAAAAACCACATCTTCTCTGGATGTGAGGATGCTCAGAAGCCCCTGTGTGTGCCTCTGGCCTGTGGTAGGAGCACTCCAGAACTCAGGTGTCTTATCTGAAATTTATTTTGAACTAAAGAGCTTGATAACTTTTCTCTAGAGCAGATCTGATTCTTTCTTAAAAACCTAATGTTTACCTACTAATTTATCTGGAAACTTCTACATGAATGCCCTCACAGGCAATGGTAGCCAGGACGGTTACTCAGCTAACAAATCCCAGGAGGGTTCAGTAGAGGTGATCAGGGCTTGAGAAAGCCATGGAGTATCTACCAGGGCTCCTGGACATGTTCTCAGTCTGCTCACACCAACAGTCTGCCCTCAAGCGGAGAGCCCCCCCTGCTGGCAGTCAGCCGAATGGGAGCTGTGGGCCTGTAGCCAACAGTGTCCCGAGCCTCACGTGGTACTCAGAGAAAGGCCTAGTTGTATCCCACAAGACTCCCAGGATCTGTCACTCAGTGCCACAAGCTGGTTGCCTGCTCTCCGGTGGTAACTGAAGCACTTGTTTCCAGAGGAGCAGGGAGGAGGTTCTAGAAGGTTCTAGAATTTCTATCTCATGCTTCCATTTTATTGGTTGAGATTTTATATCTGTTAGTATCACATATATCCAGCAGTACATGCACACCGCGTATGAAGCAAATCCTGGAGGGCATGTTCAAATGATTTGACTCAGTGGACATATGGGAAAAAGAGAGAGGCCTGTGGAAGAGAATGTTGCTTACTTTCTAGGCAAGGGAACTCCCCATTTCTGGTCTGCTTTGTCTTCTCATCAAGGAAGGAAGAACAGGAGTTGGTCTTGGAAAAGAAAAGAGGGCAGTGGGATTTTGAATTCAGGGTGGTCATTTCCTGGTGCCTCCTGGTGAGAATGCAGGAACAGGCAGGTTTCCAGCCCTTCTGGCAGATCCCACTACCTACCACCAAACAGGAGTTTGGCATAGCAGTGTGAAGTCCTCTGAGGCTCCTCAGATGGGTTCTTTATTCCAAGCCATGTAAACTCCTCAGCACCGGGAAGCAGCCGTTTGAACCCACATTGTGTCTCTTCCTCGTACTATGGGTAGAAATGAACATAAACACAGCAGCTGGGAAATACAGAGCTGGCTGCCCCAGGAGCCTGTCACCTGACAGAGGAGAGAAATGCGGGTGTGGGGATGCCTGACAGCCTCAGACAGAGGGAGGCTCAGTGCTTTCCTGCTCTGTCTTCCTCCCCTAGTGGGAACTCTTTGCTCAGCTACGACTCTGCTGGACAAGAGCAGGGCCTAGGGCACAGAGGCTGGAGTAGGCCACGCTCTTTTGGTTTCTAACTTGGCCAAAGTTCGTCTTTCCTGAAGGATACGGTTGATCCTCTGTCATGTGGCCCTGGGTGACTTCTGCTTCCTCTGTCCGTCCTGTCTGCCTCTCCCTTAGCCTCAGATCGCACAAGACTGTGTCGGCTTGACTGCAGTGTGCACCCTCAAATCCGGGGTCAGGCCGGAGGGGTCATCCAGGCAGGGACTCATGAGGGAGCCTCATGGACCACCTGTCCTGGTTGCTGTGGAGAGCAGGGTAGGGGGTGTTTGGGTTCAGGAACAAGACTGTCTAGATTTGAACGCATTCACCTCTGAGCAGTGGCTGTACACTAGACAATACATCTCTTCCTGTCACAAAAACGAGACAATCACGGAAGAAGATAAAGAATGCATCTCATACACAATAATGACTGAATTAAATGAGAGCTATTACTCATCGGTAGAAGTGTAACGCCACTAAAATGATGGAATGAAAAAATCTACTTTGAGAGATGGCGCAGTGGCTCAGTCAGTAAAGTGCTGATGTATAAGCACGCTGACCTGAATTCAGTGCCCAGAACCCATATTTTGAGAAGCCAGATGCGGCAGCACATACTTTAATCCCAGCACTGGGGAGGTAGAGATGTAAGGGTGCTCACTGGCCTCACCTACTTTTCACGTTCCAAGTCAGTGAGAGACCCTGTCTTAGAAAATAAGGTGGTTGTCCTTTGGCCTCTCCAGATACATACATGCCCACACAAGGACATTCATACAATTCCACATGGAAATCAATCCTTATTTTCTAAAAGCAAGAGAGACGCCCCCATCTTCCTGGTGAGTCTCAAGGTCATGGCAAGTTCTGCACCTCAATATCCAAGCCGTCTGCTCTTTCTGCTGCCCGCCCTTTGGCCAGACACTGCCGTCAGCTCCTGCAGAGGGCAGAAGGAAAAGACTTGTGATAATTGAGTCCTTGTCAGTGGTTCTGAGGGAGGCCGAGAGCCCGCAGGGGTCCCCACGCATAGCATCGGCTGGCCGAGGTCCTAGAGACCCGCTGCCTGCCCAGCCTCACCTGGCAGTGGAGTCTGTGAGATGGAGAGCCCTGAGCTTGCATATCCCAGGGCAAGAGTCATCTGTTTGTGTCTCCTGGGCTCTGTGTCTCTGCACAGTGACCCTTTGTGGACCTCCAAGAGCATCTGGGGTTGTGACAGCTCCCTGTTCTACCTCTCCTTTGATAGTTCCCTGAGACAGTGGAATGTACATAGAGACGAGGGTGGATAAAGAGAGACCTGAAGTAACCCTGGGCATCATGCCAGGAGGGACCCCTGGGTGACATGGTGTCAGCACTGTGTGAGGAGGGGTTGAGTACTGTCATCATTTTCTTTGTCCTTGATATTGGTGACAGATAAGTCGACGTGAGGCTGTTTTTAGAGATAGCTAGTGTTGCATGGTTTTTCCTGGGGGCAGGTGGACAAATGTTCATTCACCCCAGATAGGGCCCCAGGGAGAGATCAAGGAAACAACTCCACCCAAGTCCAGCTTGGTGGAGCAATGAGTTTAAAGGGCTTGCTTATAGGAGCATGCGTGGGTGGTACAGGAACATGGCTGCTTTTGGGCAGAGGCATGAGCAGTCTCCCATAGCACTTGTTAGCCCTTAGACGTTCCTAAGAAGGGGGCCACTTTAGGGAGAGCATGGGAATGGGCCGGTCTCACTAGGGTCTTGTGCAGTTCAGCATAGACGCCCTGATTCAAGGAGGCAGAGCCGGGTCAGAGCAGAGGACGCTTCCAAACACCGTTGCCCATTTCATCCTTCACATTCCAGGGCAGCTGTCACACGGCGATGCAGTGGTGCATCCTGTAATCCTAGCACTTGGAAGGTGAAGGCTGGAGGATTAGGGGTTCAAACTCAGCCTCAGTTACATAGTGCGCTTAGTGAGTTTGAGGCTAGCCTGGGCTACGGTAAGACCCTGTCTCAAGAAAAGACACGCAACAAAGAAGGATCATTATTAATTAACAGGGAGTATCCAATCGCAGATGAGTTTAACACACTCAAGGCAAAAGTCCAGCTTGTGTCTTTTTGATGTATTTGTCCAGGAACAGAGAAATCTTAAAGAGATGTTAAACTTGAGTCAATATATTAATGACGGAGACTCCTGTCTTTAATTAAATATGAATTTTTTTAAATGTTCTTATTTTAAATGATTTATTTATTTTTATTTTATGTGCACAGGTGTTTGGCCTGCACATTTATCTGTGTGAGGGTGTCGAATCACTTGGAGCTGGGGTTACAGACAGTTATGAGCTGCCATATGGGTGCTAGAAATTGAACCTGGGTCCTCCGGAAGAGCATCCAGTGCTCTTAACTGCTGAGCCATCTCTCCAGCCTGAGAAGACTTTTTAATGGCTCAAGGAAGCACTGAGATCGCATGGTAGTTTGATTTGATATTGTGATGTGAACCTGTGATTCTGACATGGGTTCTAAGATCCCTGCTGCTGGGGGAGGCTCTTGGACACTCACTCTAGAGCTGTGTTCTCAGCCTTCCTAATGCTCTTTAATATAGTTCTTCATGTTGTAGTGACTTCCCCAACCATAAAATTATTTTCACTGCTACTTCATAACTATAATTTTGCTTCTGTTTTAAATCATAATGTAGATATCTGATATGTGACCCCTGTGCACGGGTTATCTGACCCCAAAGGGGTCACAACCCAGGGCTTGAGACCCATGGCTCTGGATGGCAGGCATTTCCAAGGCTGTCAGTGACCCTGTGCATGTCACCTGTGAGCCTGTGCCACTGCCATGGTGAACACAGGGTTGAGTCTGCTCCCGCTTCCTCCCGCCTGCCCCTGCTGCCTGCCTGTGTTGCACAGCTGCTAATAGAGCATCGGTGACGATGGATGAGTCCCAGAGTCAAAGATACCAGGTTCCATATCCTTACAGCTTGACATCGCACCAGGATGGGGCTCTAGATCCCTCACCATGGCCAGCTCAGGTGGAAATTAGTCCTGTTGCTGCTGCTGCTGCTGGTGTTGCTGGTGCTGCTGGTGCTGGTGCTGCTGGTGCTGGTGCTGCTGTGCTGCTGGTGCTGCTGGTGCTGCTGGTGCTGGTGGTGCTGGTGGTGCTGGTGCTGCTGCTGCTGGTGGTGCTGGTGCTGCTGGTGCTGCTG